>JXCR01145747.1:34129-213030 GCA_002079205.1 Phalaenopsis hybrid cultivar
ATGGGAAACCCTCGGAGGAGGTAACCTACGGTTGCTAACGAGTTTTCCCACGGTCTAAATGAAACTATAGAACTCATTAAGTTGAGTTTAGTAAATTCATTTGGACTAAGTGAATCCAATAGAAAATAGTGGGTGTCGGAACGAGGGTTTAGTAAGTTCATTTGGACTAAGTGAATCCAATAGAAAATAGTGATACCGGAACGAGGGAGCCGTAGGATCCTAACTGGTGTCGCTCTAATCAACTTTAATATGACCTCATAAAATTTAAAGATGCGTTTGATAAGTTCATTTGGACTAAGTGAATCCAATAGAAAATAGTGATGCCGGAACGAGGGATGGTGTCGCTCTAATCAACTTTAACATGCCTCCATAAAATTTAAAGAACTTCAATCATAAGGCCAGAACTCATTAAGTTGAGTTTAGTAAATTCATTTGGACTAAGTGAATCCAATCGAAAATAGTGGTCCTCGGAGGAGGTAACCTACGGTTGCTAACGAGGCTTCCCACGGTCTAAATGAAATTATGGTCCTCGGAGGAGGTAACCTACGGTGAGGCTTCTCACGATTTAAAAAAATTATGGAACTCATTAAGTTGGGTTTGATAAGTTCATTTGGACTAAGTGAATCTCTAAATGGGAAGATCAGGAACCCCTCGGAGGAGGTAACCTACGGTTGCTAACGAGGCTTCCCACGGTCTAAATGAATGGAACTCATTAAGTTGAGTTTAGTAAATTCATTTGGACTAAGTGATTCCAATAGAAAATATTAGTGCCGGGACGACGAAACCGTGGGATCTTGACCGGTGTCACTTTAATAAACTTTAATATGAGGTGCCGGGACGATGGAACCGTGGGATCTTGACCGGTGTCGCTCTAATCAACTTTAATATGCCCTCGGAGGAGGTAACCTACGGTTGCTAACGAGTTTTCCCACGGTCTAAATGAAATTATAGAACTCATTAAGTTGAGTTTAGTAAATTCATTTGGACTAAGTGAATCCAATAGAAAATAGTGGGTGTCGGAACGAGGGTTTAGTAAGTTCATTTGGACTAAGTGAATCCAATAGAAAATAGTGATACCGGAACGAGGGAGCCGTAGGATCCTAACTGGTGTCGCTCTAATCAACTTTAATATGACCTCATAAAATTTAAAGATGCGTTTGATAAGTTCATTTGGACTAAGTGAATCCAATAGAAAATAGTGATGCCGGAACGAGGGATTTGGTAAGTTCATTTGGACTAAGTGAATCCAATAGAAAATAGTGATACCGGAACGAGGGAACCGTTGGTGTCGCTCTAATCAACTTTAACATGCCTCCATAAAATTTAAAGAACTTCAATCATAAGGCCAGAACTCATTAAGTTGAGTTTAGTAAATTCATTTGGACTAAGTGAATCCAATCGAAAATAGTGGTCCTCGGAGGAGGTAACCTACGGTTGCTAACGAGGCTTCCCACGGTCTAAATGAAATTATGGTCCTCGGAGGAGGTAACCTACGGTGAGGCTTCTCACGATTTAAAGAAAATCGGGAACCCCTCGGAGGAGGTAACCTACGGTTGCTAACGAGGCTCCAACTAAAGTAATATGCCTCTATTGGAAAATCGGGAACGCCTTGGAGGAGGTAACCTACGGTTGCTAACAAGGCTTCCCTCTCTATCGGAAGATCGGGAAACCCTCGGAGGAGGTAACCTACGGTTGCTAACGAGGCTTCCCCTATTGGAAGATCGGGAGCCCTCGGAGGAGGTAACCCTACGGTTGCTAACGAGGCTTCCCTAAATGAAATTATGGAACTCATTAAGTTGAGTTTAGTAAATTCATTTGGACTAAGTGATTCTAATAGATTCATTTGGACTAAGTGATTCCGATAGAGGAAGATCAGGAACCCCTCGGAGGAGGTAACCTACGGTTGCTAACGAGGCTTCCCACGGTCTAAATGTCTATGGAACTCATTAAGTTGAGTTTAGTAAATTCATTTGGACTAAGTGATTCCAATAAAAAATATGGAACTCATTAAGTTGAGTTTAGTAAATTCATTTGGACTAAGTGATTCCAATAGAAAATATTAGTGCCGGGACGACGAAACCGTGGGATCTTGACCGGTGTCACTTTAATAAACTTTAATATGCGGTGTCGGGACGACGGAACCGTGGGATCTGGACCGGTGTCGCTTTAATCAACTTTAATAAGCCCATAATAAAAAATTTAAAGAACTCTAACCATATGGTTGTCTGATTTGACATTATAACCAAATGACCTAGAAAACCTGAACTCTGCTACAACGAGGAGCTTGGAGCNGTAAATCCTGAAACACATCTTTTAGGCATTTGTACAATTCTGTTGTATAATCTAAGCCCTAACTCATCTTAGGATTTCGAGGTAGTCGTTCGTCACGACTTAAATCCTCACATCTTCAAGGTTATTTGTGCTGATTACTTACAAATGTAAATCCTAATAAATAAAAATTACAGGATGAAACATCTAAATGATTTCTCCTAAACACTCAAATGTAAATCCTAATAAATAAAAATTGCAGGATGAAACATCTAAATGATTTCTCCTAAATCAAAGCCAAATAATAGGATAGCTTAGGAAGTCCCCGAAGTTCTCCTTCGGATCTGTGGCATCCTTGCAGAATGAAACATCTAAATGATTTCTCCTAAATTAAAGCCAAATAATAGGATAGCTTAGGAAGTCAGAACATCTAAATGATTTCTCCTAAATTGAAGCCAAATAATAGGATAGCTTAGGAAGTCACCGATGTTCTCCTTCGGATCTGTGACATCCTCTAGTATTTCCTCCTTTGGACTCCAAAATAAAACGTTATTCTCCTTCGGATCTGTGACATCCTCTAGTATTTCCTCCTTTGGACTCCAAAATAAAATATTCCCCTCCTTCAAATCCGTGACATCCTCTAGTGTTTGCTCCTTTGGACTCCAAAATAAAATGTTTCAAATTTAAACCAATCCCCCTTCACACTTCTTAGTCCAATATCTTTGAAATGTCCTTACCATTTGAACTCTTCCCCCTTCACACTTCTTAGTCCGATATCTTTGAAATGTCCTTACCATTTGAACTCCTTGAAGTGATTTTTCTTGATTTTTTTCGAGAGTATTCTTTGGTAACTTCAGTTATCTAAGATGTAATTAACTATAGGGGCTTGCCCCTATAGGAAGCTTTTCNAGAGGATCTATACTCATACACTCGTTAGCTTTAAACAACAAAGCCATAAGAATTCGAGGTTGTTTGCCTAGTGCAACATAAATCCTCAAACATATTTTTAGGCCTTTGTATAACCATATTGTATAATATAAGCCCTTAACTCGTCTTAGGACTCTGAGGTAGTCGTTTGACATGGCTTAAATCCTCATATCTTCCAAGTAATTTGTGTTGATTGCTTCACACAAATATAAGCCCTAAATAAATAAAATTGGCAGGATAAAACATCTAAATGNGAGCTATACTAATACATACATTCCTTAGCTTTAAACCAACAAAGCCATAGGAATTCGAGGTTGTTTGTCTAGTGCAACATAAATCCTCAAACATATTTAGGCCTTTGTACACATATTGTACAATCTAAGCCCTAACCCGTCTTAGGACTCTGAGGTAGTCATTNACTCCGAGGTAGTCGTTTATCACGACTTAAATCCTCTCATCTTCATGGTTATTTGTGTTGATTGCTTCACACAAATGTAAACCCTAATAAATAAAAATTACAGGATGAAACATCTAAATGATTTCTCCTAAATTGAAGCCAAATCTTCACACAAATGTAAATCCTAATAAATAAAAAATTGCAGGATGATCTCTTCAGATCTGTGACATCCTCTAGTATTTCCTCATTTGGACTCCAAAATAAAATGTTCCAAATTTTTCAGATCTGTGACATCCTCTAGTGTTTCCTTCTTTGGGCTCCAAAATAAAATGTTCCAAATTTGTCCTTCGGATCTGTGACAACCTCTAGTATTTCCTCCTTTGGACTCTAAAATAAAATGTTCCAAATTTGAACCAATCCCCCTGAAGCCAAATAATAGGATAGCTTAGGAAGTCACCGAAGTTCTCCTTCGAATCCGTGACATCCTTAGCGTTTCCTCCAAATAGCTTGGGAATTCATCGAAGTTCTCCTTCGGATCCGTGACATCCTCTAGTGTTTCCTCCGTAAAAAATTGCAGGATGAAACATCTAAATGATTTCTCCTAAATTGAAGCCAAATAATAGGATTTTCACACAAATGTAATTCCTAATAAAATTGCAGGATAAAAAATCTAAATTATTTCTCCTATATTGAAGCCAAATAATAGGGTAGCTTGGGAAGTCACCAAAGTTCTCCTTCGGATCCGTGACATCCTCTAGTGTTCCCTCCTTTGGAATAGCTTCGGAAGTCACCGAAGTTCTCCTTCGGATCTGTGACATCCTCTAGTATTTCCTCCTTTGGACTCAGGATGAAACATCTAAATGATTTCTCCTAAATTGAAGTCAAATAATAGGATAGCTTGGGAAGTCATCGAAGTAAATAAAACATCTAAATGATTTCTCCTAAATTGAAGCCAAATAATAGGACAGCTTGGGAAGTCACATCTAAATGATTTCTCCTAAATTGAAGCCAAATAATAGGATAGCTTAGAGGATAAAACATCTAAATGGTTTCTCCTAAATTGAAGCCAAATAATAGGATAGCTTAGGAACGGGATAAAACATCTAAATGATTTCTCCTAAATTGAAGCCAAATAATAGGATAGCTTAGGAAGTCCCGAAGTTCTCCTTCGGATCTGTGGCATCCCACATGTAAATCCTAATAAATAAAAATTGCAGGATGAAACATCTAAATGATTTCTCCTAAATTGACTTCACACAAATGTAAATCCTAATAAATAAAAAATTGCAGGATGACATCTAAATGATTTCTCATAAATTGAAGCCAAATAATAGGATAGCTTGGGAAGTCACCGAAGTTCTCCTTCGGATCCGTGAAAATTGAAGCCAAATAATAGGATAGCTTGGGAAGTCACCGAAGTTCTCCTTCGGATCCGTGATATCCTCTAGTGTTTCCTCCTTTGGACTCCAAAACAAAATGTTTCAAATTTGAACCAATTCCCCAGAAGCCAAATAATAGGATAGCTTAGGAAGTCACCGAAGTTCTCCTTCGAATCCGTGACATCCTTAGCGTTTCCTCCATAAAAAAAATTGCAGGATGAAACATCTAAATGATTTCTCCTAAATTGAAGCCAAATAATAATTCACACAAATGTAAATCCTAATAAATAAAAAAATTGCAGGATGAAACATCTAAATGATTTCTCCTAAATTGAAGCCAAATAATAGAAATAAAAAAAATTGCAGGATAAAACATCTAAATGATTTCTCCTAAATTGAAGCCAAATAATAGGATAACACACAAATGTAAATCCTAATAAATAAAAATTGCAGGATAAAACATCTAAATGATTTCTCCTAAATTGAAGCCAAATAATAGGATAATTGCAGGATGAAACATCTAAATGATTTCTCCTAAATTGAAGCCAAATAATAGGATAGCTTCGGAAGTCACCGAAGTTCTCCTTCGGATCTGTGACATCCTCTAGTATTTCCTCCTTTGGACTCAGGATGAAACATCTAAATGATTTCTCCTAAATTGAAGTCAAATAATAGGATAGCTTGGGAAGTCATCGAAGTAAATAAAACATCTAAATGATTTCTCCTAAATTGAAGCCAAATAATAGGACAGCTTGGGAAGTCACATCTAAATGATTTCTCATAAATTGAAGCCAAATAATAGGATAGCTTGGGAAGTCACCGAAGTTCTCCTTCGGATCCGTGAAAATTGAAGCCAAATAATAGGATAGCTTGGGAAGTCACCGAAGTTCTCCTTCGGATCCGTGATATCCTCTAGTGTTTCCTCCTTTGGACTCCAAAACAAAATGTTTCAAATTTGAACCAATTCCCCTCTCTAGTGATTCCTCCTTTGGACTCCAAAATAAAATGTTCCAAATTTGAACCAATCCCCCTTGAAGCCAAATAATAGGATAGCTTAGGAAGTCACCGAAGTTCTCCTTCGAATCCGTGACATCCTTAGAAAATAATAGGATAGCTTAGGAAGTCACCGAAGTTCTCCTTCGGATCTGTGACATCCTCTAGTTCTTTTGGACTCCAAAACAAAATATTCCAAATTTGAACCAATCCCTCTTCACACTTCTTGGTCCGATATTTTTGAAATGTCCTTACCATTCGAACTCCTTGAAGGTAATTTTTCTTGATTTTTATCGAGAGTATTCTTAGGTNCCATGACTTAAATCCTCACATCTTCAAGGTTATTTGTGCTGATTGCTTCACAAAAATGTAAATCACATGTAAATCCTAATAAATAAAAATTGCAGGATGAAACATCTAAATGATTTCTCCTAAATTGACTTCACACAAATGTAAATCCTAATAAATAAAAAATTGCAGGATGACATCTAAATGAGTTCTCCTAAATTGAACTCGTTATGACCTAAATCCTCACATCTTCAAGGTTATTTGTGTTGATTGCTTCACACAAATGTCGTTTGTTAAGCCATAGGATATCGAGGTTGTTTGCTTAGTGCAACATAAATCCTCAAACACATCTTTTAGGCATTTGTACAATTCTGTTTTACAATTTAAGCCCTAACTTGCCTTAGGATTCCGAGGTTGTCATTCGTCATGACCTACTGCCTAGTGCAACATAAATCCTCAAACACATCTTTTAGGCATTTGTACAATCCTGTTGTACATTAAGCCTTAAACTTACCTTAGGATTCCGAGGTTGTCATTCGTCATGGCCTAAATCCTCACATCTTCAAGGTGCCTGGTGCAACATAAATCCTCAAACACATCTTTTAGGCATTTGTACAATCCTGTTGTACAATCTAACCCTTAACTCGCCTTAGGATTCAGAGGTTGTCATTCGTTATGACCTAAATCCTCACATCTTCAATCTAACTCGCCTTAGGATGCCGAGGTAGTCGTTTGTTACGACTTAAATCCTCACATCTTCAAGGTTATTTGTGTTGATTGTAGTACAACATAAATCCTCAAACACATCTTTTAGGCATTTGTACAATCCTGTTGTACAATCTAAGCCTATTTGATCATTTGTCATGACCTAAATCCTCACATCTTCAAGGTTATTTGTGCTGATTGCTTCACACAATTGTAAATCCTAATAAAATAAAAAAATTTGCAGGATGAAACATCTAAATGATTTCTCCTAAATCATAAATCCTAATAAATAAAAAATATTGCAGGATGAAACAGAATGAGTTCTCCTAAATTGACGACTTAAATCCTTACATCTTCAAGGTTATTTGTGCTGATTGCTTCACACAAATGTAAATCCTAATACAAAAATTGCAGGATGAAACATCTAAAGAATTTCTCCTAAATTGAAGCCAAATAATAGGATAGCTTGTAGGATGAAATGTCTCAATAATTTTTCCTAAATTGAAGCCAAATAATAGGATAGCTTGGGAAGATTGCAGGATGAAACATCTAAATGATTTCTCCTAAATTGAAGCCAAATAATATAATAGCAAATTGCAGGATGAAACATTTAAATGATTTCTCCTAAATTGAAGCCAAATAATAGGATAGTGCAGGATGAAACATCTAAATGATTTCTCCTAAATTGAAGCCAAATAATAGGATAGCTTCGGAAGTCACCGAAGTTCTCCTTCGGATCTGTGACATCCTCTAGTATTTCCTCCTTTGGACTCAGGATGAAACATCTAAATGATTTCTCCTAAATTGAAGTCAAATAATAGGATAGCTTGGGAAGTCATCGAAGTAAATAAAACATCTAAATGATTTCTCCTAAATTGAAGCCAAATAATAGGACAGCTTGGGAAGTCACATCTAAATGAGTTCTCCTAAATTGAACTCGTTATGACCTAAATCCTCACATCTTCAAGGTTATTTGTGTTGATTGCTTCACACAAATGTTGTCACAACTTAAATCCTCACATCTTCAAGGTTATTTGTGCTGATTGCTTCACACAAATGTAAATCTACGACCTAAATCCTCACATCTTCAAGGTTATTTGTGCTGATTGTTTCACACAAATGTAAATCCTGATAAATAAAAAATTGCAGGATGAAACATCTAAATGATTTCTCCTAAATTGAAGCCAAATAATAAATAGCTTGGGAATTCATCGAAGTTCTCCTTCGGATCCGTGACATCCTCTAGTGTTTCCTCCGTAAAAAATTGCAGGATGAAACATCTAAATGATTTCTCCTAAATTGAAGCCAAATAATAGGATTTTCACACAAATGTAATTCCTAATAAAATTGCAGGATAAAAAATCTAAATTATTTCTCCTATATTGAAGCCAAATAATAGGGTAGCTTGGGAAGTCACCAAAGTTCTCCTTCGGATCCGTGACATCCTCTAGTGTTCCCTCCTTTGGAATAGCTTCGGAAGTCACCGAAGTTCTCCTTCGGATCTGTGACATCCTCTAGTATTTCCTCCTTTGGACTAGAAATTGCAGGATGAAACATCTAAATGATTACTCCTAAATTGAAGCCAAATAATAGGATAGCTTGGGAAATCACCTGAGACATCTAAATGATTTCTCCTAAATTGAAGCCAAATAATAGGATAACTTGGACAGGATTAACTAAATGATTTCTCCTAAATTGAAGCCAAATAATAAGATAGCTTAGGAAGTCACCGAAGTGTTTGTGCTGATTGCTTCACACAAATGTAAATCCTAATAAATAAAAATTGCAGGATGAAACATACTGTTTGTGCTGATTGCTTCACACAAATGTAAATCCTAATAAATAAAAATTGCAGGATGAAACATATTGTTGTACAATCTAAGCCCTAAACTTGCCTTAGGACTCCGAGGTAGTCGTTTGTTACGACCTAAATCCTCACATCTTCAAGGTTATTTGTTTAGGACTCCGAGGTAGTCGTTTGTTACGACTTAAATCCTCACATCTTCAAGGTTATTTGTGCTGATTGCTTCACACAATTGTAAATCCTAATAAAATAAAAAAATTTGCAGGATGAAACATCTAAATGATTTCTCCTAAATCATAAATCCTAATAAATAAAAAATATTGCAGGATGAAACAGAATGAGTTCTCCTAAATTGACGACTTAAATCCTTACATCTTCAAGGTTATTTGTGCTGATTGCTTCACACAAATGTAAATCCTAATACAAAAATTGCAGGATGAAACATCTAAAGAATTTCTCCTAAATTGAAGCCAAATAATAGGATAGCTTGTAGGATGAAATGTCTCAATAATTTTTCCTAAATTGAAGCCAAATAATAGGATAGCTTGGGAAGATTGCAGGATGAAACATCTAAATGATTTCTCCTAAATTGAAGCCAAATAATAATTCACACAAATGTAAATCCTAATAAATAAAAAAATTGCAGGATGAAACATCTAAATGATTTCTCCTAAATTGAAGCCAAATAATAGAAATAAAAAAAATTGCAGGATAAAACATCTAAATGATTTCTCCTAAATTGAAGCCAAATAATAGGATAACTTGGACAGGATTAACTAAATGATTTCTCCTAAATTGAAGCCAAATAATAAGATAGCTTAGGAAGTCACCGAAGTGTTTGTGCTGATTGCTTCACACAAATGTAAATCCTAATAAATAAAAATTGCAGGATGAAACATTTAAATGATTTCTTCTAAATTGAAGCCAAATAATAGGATAGTTTAGGAAGTCACCGAAGTTCAAATTTCTCTTAAATTGAAGTCAAATAATAGGATAGCTTGGGAAGTCACCAAAGTTTTTTTTCCACTCAAATGTAAATCCTAATAAATAAAAATTGCAGGATGAAACATCTAAATGATTTCTCCTAAATCAAAGCCAAATAATAGGATAGCTTAGGAAGTCCCCGAAGTTCTCCTTCGGATCTGTGGCATCCCACATGTAAATCCTAATAAATAAAAATTGCAGGATGAAACATCTAAATGATTTCTCCTAAATTGACTTCACACAAATGTAAATCCTAATAAATAAAAAATTGCAGGATGACATCTAAATGAGTTCTCCTAAATTGAACTCGTTATGACCTAAATCCTCACATCTTCAAGGTTATTTGTGTTGATTGCTTCACACAAATGTCGACTTAAATCCTTACATCTTCAAGGTTATTTGTGCTGATTGCTTCACACAAATGTAAATCCTAATACAAAAATTGCAGGATGAAACATCTAAAGAATTTCTCCTAAATTGAAGCCAAATAATAGGATAGCTTGTAGGATGAAATGTCTCAATAATTTTTCCTAAATTGAAGCCAAATAATAGGATAGCTTGGGAAGATTGCAGGATGAAACATCTAAATGATTTCTCCTAAATTGAAGCCAAATAATATAATAGCAAATTGCAGGATGAAACATTTAAATGATTTCTCCTAAATTGAAGCCAAATAATAGGATAGAAAATTGCAGGATGAAACATCTAAATGATTACTCCTAAATTGAAGCCAAATAATAGGATAGCTTGGGAAATCACCTGAGACATCTAAATGATTTCTCCTAAATTGAAGCCAAATAATAGGATAACTTGGACTAATAAATAAAAAAATTGCAGGATGAAACATCTAAATGATTTCTCCTAAATTGAAGCCAAATAATAGAAATAAAAAAAATTGCAGGATAAAACATCTAAATGATTTCTCCTAAATTGAAGCCAAATAATAGGATAACACACAAATGTAAATCCTAATAAATAAAAATTGCAGGATAAAACATCTAAATGATTTCTCCTAAATTGAAGCCAAATAATAGGATAATTGCAGGATGAAACATCTAAATGATTTCTCCTAAATTGAAGCCAAATAATAGGATAGCTTCGGAAGTCACCGAAGTTCTCCTTCGGATCTGTGACATCCTCTAGTATTTCCTCCTTTGGACTCAGGATGAAACATCTAAATGATTTCTCCTAAATTGAAGTCAAATAATAGGATAGCTTGGGAAGTCATCGAAGTAAATAAAACATCTAAATGATTTCTCCTAAATTGAAGCCAAATAATAGGACAGCTTGGGAAGTCACATCTAAATGATTTCTCCTAAATTGAAGCCAAATAATAGGATAGCTTAGAGGATAAAACATCTAAATGGTTTCTCCTAAATTGAAGCCAAATAATAGGATAGCTTAGGAACGGGATAAAACATCTAAATGATTTCTCCTAAATTGAAGCCAAATAATAGGATAGCTTAGGAAGTTTGCAGAATGAAACATCTAAATGATTTCTCCTAAATTAAAGCCAAATAATAGGATAGCTTAGGAAGTCAGAACATCTAAATGATTTCTCCTAAATTGAAGCCAAATAATAGGATAGCTTAGGAAGTCACCGATGTTCTCCTTCGGATCTGTGACATCCTCTAGTATTTCCTCCTTTGGACTCCAAAATAAAACGTTATTCTCCTTCGGATCTGTGACATCCTCTAGTATTTCCTCCTTTGGACTCCAAAATAAAATATTCCCCTCCTTCAAATCCGTGACATCCTCTAGTGTTTCCTCCTTTGGACTCCAAAACAAAATGTTCCGGATCTGTGGCATCCTCTAGTGTTTCCTCCTTTGGACTCCAAAATAAAATGTTCAAATCTTCAGATCTGTGACATCCTCTAGTATTTCCTCATTTGGACTCCAAAATAAAATGTTCCAAATTTTTCAGATCTGTGACATCCTCTAGTGTTTCCTTCTTTGGGCTCCAAAATAAAATGTTCCAAATTTGTGAATCCTTGACATCCTCTAGTGTTTCCTCCTTTGGACTCCAAAACAAAAATATTTCAAATTTGATAATCTGTGACATCCTCTAATGTTTCCTCCTTTGGACTCCAAAACAAAATGTTCCAAATTTGAGATCCCTGACATCGTCTAGTATTTCCTCCTTTGGACTCCAAAATAAAATGTTCCAAATTTGAACCAATCCCCNNCTTAGCCATTTAAACTCCTTGAAGATAATTTTTCTTGACTTTAATCGAGAGTATTCATAGGTAACTTCAGTTATCTATGATGTAGTTAACTATAGAGGCTTGCCCTTATAGGAAGCTTTTCCCGAACCCAGCATAATATAAACCCTATTTAATTNGTCTAATATCTTTAAGATGTCCTTACCATTTGAACTCCTTGAAGATAATTGTTCTTGATTTTTATCGAGAGTATTCTTAGGTGATCTAAGATGTATCTAACTATAGGGGCTTGCCCTTATAGGAAGTTTTTCCCGAACCCAGCATAATATAAACCCTATNGGAAGCTTTTCCCAAACCCAGCATAATATAAATCCTATTTAATTCCTTATATTAAATAGGAGAACTTGTCTACCAATACATTTGTTTCGCAGACCAAACGGATATCATAACTTTCTCTAGTTTATTTGATCGAACCTCACCCTCAATTCTTGTGTTCATCCTTTTAGATACATGATTTGAGATAAAGTGCTCTTTCATCTAAACTATGATAATTATGGGGTCAGTTTGAGGATACAAGATTTGAGGTAAAGCGCTCTTTCATTTAAACTATGAAAATTATGGGGTCAGTTTGACTTGGATTTGAGATAAAGTGCTCTTTCATCTAAACTATGAAAATTATGGGGTCAGTTTGACTTCCATGATTTGAGGTAAAACACTCTTTCATCTAAACTATGAAAATTATGGGGTCAGTTTGACTTCATTTTTTTTCAAAATTAAAATTTTTTTTAATGTCCTTCCGAAGCGGGCAACGGGATTTCAATTCTTTTTTCAACGTCCTTCCGAAGCGGGCAACGGGATTTCAATTCCGATGACCGACAGCTTCTTGATTTGAGGTAAAGCGCTCTTTTATTTAAACTATGAAAATTATGGGGTCAGTTTGACTTCATCTTCAAAATTAAAATTTTTTAAAATATCCTTCCGAAGCGGGCAACGGGATTTCAATTCCGATGACCGACAGCTTCTTACGGGCAAACCCCACACCAAAAATAGTGCCGACAGCTGCATCTTTTGGAGACATTTTAATTTGGTTATAAACTGATGATCCATCCATGAGAGAGAAAATCTCATGTGTAGATGTGATGTCTGCCATTAATTCTGGTATCAGTAACGAAAACTCATCCTTTGGACACACTTTATTTAAATCCCTGAAGTCAACACATACACAGATTTTTTCATTTCTCTTCTTAAGTGGTACAATATTGGCTAACCATGTGGGGTATTTCTCTTCTCTTAAAAAGCTAGTGTCTATTAATTCTTTCACCTCGAAAATGACTTTTTGCTCCATCTCGAGGCGAATTCTTCTGGGAGCTTATTTTAATGGAGTCATATCTTTATCTACCCCGAGCTTATGAAGTCCAACTTCCGCTACAGCCCTGTGAAGCGAAGAAAATCTGAGACCTTCCTCTACATGGGAAGTAATATTTAAATTCTGAGAATAATCCTATCATCTATGTGGATTCTTCCTCATTGAGTAAAGAACTTATAAAGGTGGGTTGGGGCTGCTCCTCAGTCCCGTGGTTAATTTCTTTTAATTCATCCACTATTGACTTACTCTCTTGTTCAAATTCTTGTGGAGTATCATCTATTAAATCATCTTGAGATTCCTCCTCTACATCAAGGCAATCCTCTTCCAACCTATTAGTAACAATCATGCAAAATTCAAAGTCATCGACTAGTTCTGCCGTACCAAATCTGAGACCTTCTTTTTGAGTTAGGGGTTTGACTTTTAACATTCCACAATTTTTCAAAAACTTGTAGCTTATCTTTTGGAATTTTCTTTGTCACATATCCCTATTGAATCAATTTTTGTAGACAAGGAGAAAAGTAATCAAAAGGTAATTTCATTAATTCATTAGAATCCTCTTCTAAATTTACATGATTTTAAAAACTAGTAGAAGGAGACGCATGGTAAAACTTGATCAGATTTGAACCAATGCTTCGGACTTCCATGGCCTCTAAACTCTCAAAATTTTGAGGGTATATTGGAGTAACATAGTGGTTGATCTGATCATACATCAACTCATGTTTATCTTTCTCTACATTTTCCATGGAAATTTTATACCGTGATTTCTTCTGTTTTATCATCATCATTTCTTCCTCGGAGCTTTCCTCATTAGAACTTCCTTCTATGTTGATGTTGATGGTAGGCCTAGTACTTTCAACAATCCATTGGTTCTTCCTTGTCCACATCTCTGACCTCGATCTTTGGTGTATGGGCTAAGAGAACCTCTACCAGCTCATTGTGAAGGAACGGTAGTAGATCTTTGAAGCAGGGTTGAATGGCCTCTTATTTGTGATTCTTCTAATTATTCACTTTTATTTTTCACAACTTCATGAGAGAATATAGTTTTCTTTGGAGGCTCATAATAGGCGCCGTCTTCATGAATGCCAACTTCATGAACTAAGAATGGATGTAAATCTCCTTTGATGTAATGTTCTTATCCTTCTTTGAAATACTTGATGCATTGGTGTAGGTAAGACAGAACCATGTTGTGCTCATGAATCCATGGTGGTCAAAGTAAAGCACTGAAACAGGTCTCTACATCGATGATGTGGAATTTTGTGGTTGTTACTAGTTCTCCAACTTTCATTAACAGTGTAATTGATCCAAGGGCTCTCTCTCCCTTTCGGTTGAATCTTCTTAACAACATTTTATCGGTTGTAAGTTTTTGAGTTTCAATATCCAAATATGTCAATGTTCATAAACTTTCTAAGTTAAGTGATGCTCCCGGTTCTACCAAAACTCTGGACAATACAAATCTATCGATATTAACAGAGATGTAGAGTGATCGATTATGGTCAGTGGTACCAAGCAATAAGTCTTTATCAGTGAAGGTTATCCAAGGTTGTTCCTTTGATGAACAAACTTCATACGAGGATGTGCTGGCCAACTGAGCTAAGCAAATCTATGGGACAAGCAAGGCTGTAACCAGAGAATCTCTCATCTCGTTAGACAGGATCAGAGCATTGTAAATGCTTAGTTTGGTCAGAAACCTCCTAAGATGAGCTAGCACATTATATTCCACTTTATGTAATCCTCCGATCTTTACTTGATTATGTGGTTCTTCCACTGGCAAAGGTGGAGGTAGCCCTTCATAAGATACTATTTGTTTTCCCTTTTCCACTGGAGCTGACCTCAAGGGTAACACTTTCCCGCTCCTTAGATTTATTTCTGTGATTTCTTCTTTCTAAGATGGTGTAGGCAAAATTTCTAGTGTCACTTCTTCTTCATCGAAGAGAGCAAATTAGATAGCAAGTGGTACACTGTGGCACTCAAGGACTGGTTCCTCACTTCTGGTGCTATCATAACAGGTGTTGTCAAGATCTCCATCATTCTGGTTAACGGGTTCATCGGACTTAAGTACAATTTGAGGATTGGTTTTGGAATTGAGATTGGAGTTAGATTGAGTAAAGTTAGTTATGTTATCATTAAAAAGAGTTAAAACGTAGTCAAAATCATATCATGATATTCATAATACCCAAGTGTGGCAAAAAGATAATCATACATGGTCGGGGGTTCAAGGATATTCTTCCTTGAATTTGAGACAACCATACTAACCAAGGTAGCCCCTATTCTACCCCTCGTGCTATTGATCTTCACAAAGTCATTCTTTTCTTTCTCTTCTGGTTGCGGAAATTTCTCTGGCAAAATCTCCACCTTAGGCTAAGCAGGCTATGGACTCTAAACGGCTGCTTGTGCTGAAGCAGTCTGAATCTGATCCAATATCTTCTTAGATGACTTGCTCCAAACTGTACTCCATCCATCCTTTCCTAAATACGGATCTATCAAAGTGATTGGCTCAGCCAAAATCATATTCATAGAACCTTTCTCAAGTTTTTTCAAATATTCCTTCAGGATTGTTATATTTCCTTCTTTAAAATTCTTCTCAAGTCAGTCCTTGAAAACAAAACAGCCCTCTATTGTATGTCCCAACATCCTGTGATAGGGGAAGAAATTATGATACTCCTTCTTGTCAAATTCTTCCAACTTCTTCAGTTCTAGTAATCTGAACTTTGGCTTCTTCATTAAAATTTTGAATATCTTTGGCACAGCCTCATCTTTGAAAGAATATATTCTCCTTTTTTATTCTGAAAGAGTCGGACCTTGTCTACCTTCTGTCCTGCACGGTCCTCCCTGATGTGACTGTTGGCTAGACTAGCCATACTATTGTGTTTGTTGCTGTTAAGTATGTGTTGCGCCCCTGGCGTGTGTTATTTGTTTCTTTGTTTTATATCAATTTAAATCTCTAGTAACAATGCCACAAACTTTAACCGTCTCGAAATTACGCTGTAATTTAGCTTTCAAAACTATTGCCAAAATCTTGACCCAATTTATATCAAGTATTTAATGTGCAAATTAGATATGTTACATAAAATATATAAATTAGTTTACACACTGAGAATTCTACGTAACTACATGTTCACTTCAAGTAATATAAGGCTTTCTTTAAAAACCCCAATATCGATCCCACAGAGAAGCGCAGTAAGAAATCCCTTAGGCTAATTCTAGTCAACTACTATCAAGTCTTAGTTTGGAAGATGGAAATTTTTATGATAATAATAATAATTACAATATTCAAACTATAAAAATTAAAGAAAGACAAGTTAAAATGATTTTAATGAATGCTAACAGAAATATTACTAAAAGAACTAAGTTTACTAAACTAATTTCTAAATTTCAAAATTAAATTTACTAAGACTAAACAAAGTTTTGTGGCAAAGAGTTCAAGTTTAAGAAAGAATCCTTCCCCTTTACGATGAGCGCTTGTTAGTGAAGTAATTAAAATCATTTCAAAATATATAAAAATTGTTTTGTGCCAAATAGGAGCAATCCTATTCTTTACCCTCTTTCGAATGCATTAAAAATATTGACTGATCCAGAGTTTGGACCTTAATTCCGTGGTTAGGCTGGGAGGATATTGGGTGCCACTATAGAGCTCCCACTACTCCCTCACCTGATGACTAACAATCTCGCATCAGTTTTCAATTAGATGGACAAAATTAGGGATTTCAATCTGTCACCTTAAAATCTCCAATTTTGCATCCGTAAAGTATATTTCCCTATTTATTTGCACTCAACTCCATTGATGAAATCTTCTCCCTTGGAATCAAATGTGATTCTCACTATGTTGTAGAAATCATAGCCCTTTTGAAACATATGTTTCTCAACACATATTAATATTTTAATTGGCCAAATCGAAAAGTAAAGGAAGATCAATGCCTTAATCATAAAAAATTTTTTACATTTAAAACTGTATAAAATAAAATTTATTCTTCACAAAACCATATCTCAAAGTGGGAAGAAGGAAAAGAAGACTACTCAGAATTCATGAGAAAGATATGACAAAACACAAATTTCATATATAAAAATAAGTTTATAAAATAAAGAAATAAAATAACACAACTTATCTCATAATCCTTCCCAAGAAAATCCTTACAAGTCCTCTTCAAGCACTTTCTCTCTTTACAAGAACTCTCAATTCTCTCTTAAAAGTGTAATGAAGAAGAAATCTCTCACATTCCCTCTCCTCTGACAATCCTTAAAGAAAATCTCCAAGCCCTTGACTTTCTCTCTTTCTCTCTTACCTTCTTCGTCTCCACTCCACACACACACTCTCTCACGCCCCTAAAACTGTTATGCTAGCTCTAGACTTCCCTCTCTTTTATAAAAGGCTGCCTTCCTTCAAAAAGTTTTCAAAATTCTCTGCAAAATTATATCCAAAAGTCAACACTTTTGAATTCAAAAGCCATGTCCATTGATCCAAGAGGCATATCCCTTCATAAAAAAACCTTCCAAAGTGTCTAGATGCATTTAATCACTCCAAGGAATGTTCAAAACAAATGTCCCTTTAAAAATTCACCCAAAATTTGTCCCAAACTGCCTTAATCCGCAAAATGTCATCTCTGGTGCATCATGCACTAGTTCTCAAGATTTTGGCGCATCATGTGCACTCTGCAGCCTCTCCATCATTTTGCTTCGTTTGGCTCCATTTCAGCTTTGTTTCGCCCTATTTCAGTTGTGCTTCGCTTGTAACATATATACCTACAAAATAAGCATGAAAATAACCTTTCTTTAAAGTATAATTTCATTAAAAAACATATGAGAAATGTAAAGTAGATTAAGCATATAAAGACATATCAAAATGTGTCAAGCCAAAATTTTCTTTCTTGCTCATTTTTACTCCATATTGCACCATTTTTTCTTCATTTTCTCCAAAAGTTTATTTCTTGTACCTAAAATAAAAAAAATGCAAATCAGCTTCCTTTAAAGTATAATTTCATTAAAAATCATTAAAGTTGAGCATAAAACATATAAGAAAAAGTAGGAAATTTTTAGGCGTATCAAAATTCCCCAAACTTAAATGTTACTTGTCCTCAAGTAAGCCTTTTACAACAAAAAAATATGACTTAGGATAGAGATTAACTTATAAACTTCTATACTCTATTTGATAAATAAAACAGTAAAATTTAAGAAAAAATTTTAATAACTTAGATTCAAATTCTAAGTCTAAGAGTACATAGTAATCAAATCAAAGATTTCCAAATCTCTATTCATTTTAAGAAGAATTGTAAATTGTCATTTCAAGGATACTTAGAATATCCATATCAAAAAGAACTTCAAGAAAAAATTACTAGTAAAGGTGCTAATATTCAAATACAAGTTTAAAAAATGTAATAAAATTTTTCCCTTAAGCTAATTCAAGTGGAGCCAATTTTTGATTAGGCATCTCCTCAAGCTTCTCCTCACACATTTTCCTTCCTTTTTGTTTTTCTTCTTTTTTTTTCTTTTAGGATCTTTTCAATCCTTTCTTTTCTTTTTCTTTTTCAAGTGAGGATTATTATTTCTGGATAGCCTTTAATAATTTTGAACTTCACTATCCTCTTCTTAAAGTTAAAACTTTTTATCTTTTTTCACTTTATAAATTCATATTATTTTGGATGATTTTTGATTAAGTCTCATTCTTTTCTTCTTACTTGAAACTCTAAGATTCTTAATACTTCAAAAATACAATTTCCTTTACTTTAAATAGAAAAACATAGTCTTATCCTATCATATCAAATATCTTTAACTTGACCTTCGTTATTAAAATCTTTTACCTAAATTTATCATATATTTACAAACATAAATATAGTCATTTAAGTTTAAACTCTAATATTCAAGGTCATGTTAAATTAATTTTAAAATTATAGTTAATTGAGGACAAATAAAATTTAGTTTGCTTCTTTTTAAAATAAAATTTTCTTCCCCCCAAACTTGAATTTTTAAATATTTTACCATTAATTCCATAAAATGTAGGAAGAAGAAAAAGTAAAAGTTGAATATACTAACTACTAAAACATCCTATCAAATTCATATACATGCATAATCAGGATAGAATGACTGCATGAGAAGGTAAGACAAGCCTAAAACATGCTTGCAATAATATTAAACTAAAAGGACGTATACTAACTTTAAAATTTATTTTTCTTCCTACCCCCAAACTTGATTTTAAACATGTATAACATTGAATACAAAAAATATAAGCAGGAAGAATAACATTTCAGAAAATTTATCTATCACAAATATCTACAAGTATTCATCAGGACAGAACTATATGAAGTAGAAAGTAAGTCTAAACTAAAACATGCTTGATAAAATGGAAAGAAAAAGATCTAACAAGCAGAACAAGTATTGGCATAGGAATATATATATATTCATGTGTTCTCCAAATCTTCAAATTATTGTGACACAAACACAAACACAAATGATAAATTAGGTCAATTCTTCCGTTAACTCATTGCCTCTCACTAACTTACTTCAAATTTCTAACAGAATCACTACACAGATATATTGGATACTTATAAATGATTTTATAGATTCTAATCCCAAAGATAAGATTATTCCTGAAATATGGGCTCTCGAGCACCAACCCTAGGCTTTACCATATCTCTTAATTAAGCACCTCTAGTTGCTATAAGGATAGTGTAAATTCATCCACATGTTACTCATCAAATAGGTTAGCTACTCCTATCAAAGGAAAACAAAGTTAGAGAAAAGAAGTAACAAAATTAAGGTGGAATTTTCACTGTTAAAATTAATGATGTCTCTTATAAAACTCAAGTTTGGGTGGGACCTGAATTGTAGTGGACTCGTCAATCCAACTACTTCAAGAGAGCATACAAGTTTAACCATAATAAGAAGTTAAGGAATCATCTCTCTCATAATTCACAAAGATCTAATCAAACCACTAACATTCTAAAAATCTACCAATCATCAATCAAACTGATCAATCCATACTAAAGCAAACACAATACAATACTAACAATCATAACTCTTAAGCACACTAAATTAAACCGCACTGATAACTATGGGTTGCCTCCTAAAAAGCGCTTTGTTTAACATCATCAGCCCGACAAATGATTCCACCTAGATCACAATTCAATTTTAAGTAATCCTTGACAATCACTTAATCTTTTCCAGATGCAGGGATTCCTACAAAGTCCTCAAATTTAAATTTTTCTTTCAGCTCTTCCTTTTTAAATTGATTCATATCATTGTTCCTCTTTTTTCTTTCTAGATCTAATATTCTTCTAGTGATTTTCTCAATTTTCATATTATAATCATCCTTAAATTTTATAAGAAATGTACCTTTATAAGATACTTCATGCTCTTTCAAATTTTGGATCAGATTCTCTCTAGATAATTCAAATCCATGATCAAATTCTTCTTGGTTACTCCTTTGTTCAATGTTGTCTTTCAATTCTTTCTGTGGTACTGAGTAAATGGTAGAGGTGGTATCTTTATATTAATCTTATTTGAGGAAATGGGTTTTTCTTTATGCTTAGGAATTTTTTCCATTGGTCTTTCAATCTCCTTATCTTCATCCCTCAACTCAAAGTTCTTTTGAAACATATCCTAGAATTCTCTTCTAAATATTTATTCTATAATTTTAAATTACCCATCATTCATCTCCTTAGGGTTTATCTCAGAGTCACTAAGTAAAATCTCTGGGGGGTAGCTATTAATTGCATTAATAATCCGCCCTATTTGGTTTTCTATATTCCTTATTGCAACCTCTTGATTTTCCAACAGTCTCAGCATTTGAATCATAACCTCTTCTAACATTAATTCCTTCTCCACATCCTATTTTGGAGTTAAATTGAGGATGATTATTAATTGAATTAATAATCTACCCCAGTCGGTATTCCATATTCCTTACAGATGTTCCTTGACACTCCATCTCACTCTCCATTTGAAAAACAACCTCTTTTAATAAATCCTTCTCCTTATTATGAGGAAAAGAATATTCATCATTGTAATAGTCATGATTATTCCTACTACATGTCTGATTAAATTGATTATTTTCCCAAAATTTTTCTTCTCCTTCAAAATTATTATTCCTGTTAAAATTCAAATGATTTTTCCAACCTGCATTGTAATAATCGGGTTAAGAACTATGTATCTCATGGTCTGTTTCAATCCAATGTCCAAATGATTTTTCCTCAATAATTGGGGTTGCTTGAGGATATGTTTTTATATATTGATCCAACTTCCTCTCATTATCTCCAACCTGAGGAATTAAAATTATAAGCATATCTTTTTAAAAATTTGCCACTCTCTTGGGTTTTACTCTTTCAAAACTACTAGCGTTATAATCCAAATTTGAATATTCATTATATCATTGATTTGACATTTCTACATTAAATTCATGGAGTCTTTTCAAATCTCTTCCAAAAGTTCTCTCCAAATTTGACTTGTAAAATTCAAGGTCTGCAGCTCCTAAACTACGCATGTAAATCTAAGGACATAATTAATAGGACAGATATCAAAAATATTTTTTGTAATCTAGATTTTATTTAAAAAATCACAGTAATTAAACACACTATATAATAATACTATAAATTCTAACTCTAAGTCTTACAGGTTTAACTAAAATTTTCCTAAAATTCTTATCAAAGCTTCCCCAGCAACGGCACCAAAAACTTGATGCGCCCCTGGTGTCTGCTATTTTTTTGCTTGTTTTATATAAATTTAAATCCAAGTAACAATGCCAAAAACTTGTCCCGTCCCGAAATTATGCAGTAATTTAGCTTCCAAGAATATGGTCAAAATCTTGACCCAATTTATATTAAGTATTTAATGTGCAAAATAGAAATGTTATATAAAATAATTCACACACTAAGAGTTCTACGCAAGTGCACGTATCGCTACAAATAATATAGAGCTTTCCTTAAAAACCTCAGAATTGATTCCACAGAGAAGCGCAGTAAGAAATCCCTTCGGCTTATTCTAGTCTACTACTATCAAGTCTTAGATTGGAAGATGGAAATTTTTATGATAATAGAAATTATCACAATATTCAAACTAAAAAAAAAGTAAGAAAGAAAATTTAAAATGATTTTAATGAATGCTAACAAAAATGTAACTAAAAGAACTAAGTTTACTAAACTAATTCCTAAACTTCAAAATTAAATTTACTAATACAAAATAAAGTTTTGTGGCGAAGAGTTCAATTTTAAGAAAGCATCATTCCCCTTTATAATGAGCACATGATTAGTGAAGTAATTAAAATCATTTAAAAATTATTTTGTGATAAATAGGAGCAATCCTATTCTTTACCCTCTTCCGAGTGCATAAAGAACATTGACTAATCAAAAGTTTGGTCCCTAATTTTGTTGTTAGGCTAGGAGGATAGTAGCTGCCACTCCAGAGCTCCCACTGCTCCCTTAACTGATGACTAACAATTTTGCATCAATTTCCAAATAGCTGGACCAAATTGGGGATTTTAATCTCTCACCTTAAAATCTCCAATTCTGCATCCAAATATTTCCCTATTTATCTGCACTCAACTCCATGGATGAAATTCTCTCTCATGGAAGCAAATGTGATTCTCACTATGTTGTAGAAATCATAGCCCTTTCAGAACATATGTTTCTCAACATATATTAACATTTCAATTAGCCAAATCAAAAAGTAAAGGAAGATTAAAATTTAAAATCATACAAAATTTTTGACATTTAAAACCGTATAAACTAAAATCTATTCTTTACAAAACTATATCTCAAAGTAGGGAGAGAGATAAAGAAGACTGCTCAGAATTCATGAGAAGGATAGAACAAAACACAAAATTCATATATAAAAACAAGTTTACAAAATGAAAGAACTAAAAGAGCACAACTTATCTCACAATCCTTCCCTAGTAAATCCTTAGAAGGTCTCAACAAGAACTTTCCCTCTTTACAAGCACTCTCAATTTTCTCTTAAAAGTGTAATGAAGAAGAAATCTCTCACCTTCCCTCTTCTGTTACAATCCTTATAGAAAATCTCCAAGCCCTTGACTTTCTCTCTTTCTTCTTGCCTTCTTCTTGTCCAAGCCACACACACACAGACACTCACTCACGTTCCCAAAACTCCTCTTCAAGCCCTAGACTTCCCTCTCTTTTATTGAAGGTTGCCTCCCTCCAAAAAGAATTCAAAACTCCTTCCAAAATTCTATCCAAAAGTCAACTATTTTGAATTCAAAAGACATGTCTGTTGATCCAAGATATATATCTCTTCATTAAAGAACCTTTCAAAGTGTTTAGATGCATTTATTCACTCCAAGGGGGGTTCAGAACAAGTGTCCTTTTGAAAATTCACCCAAAATTTGTCTTGAACCACCTTAATCAGCAAAAAGTCATCTATGGCGCATCATGCACCCATTTAGCGCATCATGCGCCACTCTGTAGCAGCTCCAGCATTTTGCTTCATTTGGCTCTGTTATGCCCCATTTCAGTTGTGTTTTTTCCTCATAAATATACCTACAAAATAAGCATGAAAACAACCTTTCTTTAAAGTGTAATTTTATTTAAAAACTTGCGAGAAATGTAAAGTAGATTAAGGATAGGAAGACGTATTGAAATGTGTCAAGTCAGAATTTTCTTTCTGCTCATTTTACTCCAAATTACACCTTTTTTTTCATTTTCTCCAAAAGCTTATTTCTTGTATCTGAAATCAAAAGTATGCAAAATACCTTCCTTTAAAGTGTAATATCATTAAAAATCTTTAAAATTGAGCATAAATATATATATGAAAAAGTAGGTAACTTTTAGGCGTATCAGTATGCTGTGACGATTGCTGAGAATTTTGGTGAGAATGCTCTGTCTGTATCTTCATCAGCTGCTTTCCCTTATCGACCATTTTCACTATTCTAGATTTCTTCTTGAATATCCTGGTTGTTCTGCAGTTCTCAGCCTTTCATGAGAATCCCTATGCTTGAATTCTTCTTGCAGATTGCTAGCTTTTCTGAGAAGCTTCTCGAAGGACTTGATGGTGAGTCCCTTAAGCATGAAAGTTATTGGCCATGGATGCTTTTGAGTAGAATCTCAATTACATTATGTTCCTATATCCGAGGTTCACATTTCATGCTAAGATTTCTCCACCTCAATATATAATCCACTAAAGCCTCGTTATTCTTTTGCCACTCTATCACGAGATCTCCAACAGAAACATGATGTTGTGCTCCAGCAAATCTCTTTACAAATAACTGTTCTAACTTGGAGAATGTCTTCACTGATTTGTTAAGCAACTTGACATACCAATCAAATGTTATCCCTGATAAGTTCCTGACAAACTAACAGATAAGCAAGGCGTCATTACCTCCAATATTGTGCTAACTGACTCGGAAATGGGCTATATGCTGTCAGGGATTTCCAGTCACGTTAAATATCTTAAAGTTTGGTGACACAAAACTTAAAGGTTAGGGCATTGCATTGAATTTCTCTGGGTTGGGTCTACCCTTTAAAATCAATGGACCACCCTTAGATTAGGCCAAGGCCTCCCGAACTTATTCGACCATTTGTTTAAATTTCTTTTCTGGTATGACACTTTGGACAGAGTCCTTCTTTTGTTGATCATCTTTGTTAGCTGAGACAACTTCCCTCTTTTCATCGATGATATGTATAATTTATGGCTGGTTGACTTCTGAAGAATCTAACGGTTGTGGTTGAGACTGTCCATGAACTGTTGCCATGGTAGCCATAGTAGTGGCCATCTCTTCCATTATTTTCTCCATTTGGCTAATTTGCTCATCCCTTAGCAGAACAATCCTACATAGATCATCTACAATGTTTCCTTCAGGAAGAGGTTGGGTATCGTGTGCAGATGCAGCAGCTCTAGTTTCAATGACATGAATACCCATGAACTCTTCACCGAGATAGTCATTAAAGTTATAAATTTTCATCATCATCATCATCAAAGTAAACTCCATGTTCTCAAGCTAACTCAAAAATCTTGACTCTGAGCTTCTTAACCTTTTCTTCAATTATTGATTCTTATATCATCTTGAGATCTGGGGGACTCTGTTGTAACATCCTCCACTTGTTCATCAAATTTTGTAGCAATAGCTGCGACGATGTCGGATACTTCGGACCCTTGCTTTATTCCATGATTCTGCCCTACAGGCTCACTGAACCATATTGGTACGGTAACCTTAGGTACCCATACCTTTTTCTTCGATGGTGATGTCTTAAGACGGGGTTTCTCAACGGAGGCATCGGTATGTCGAAGAGAGACATGCTCCCTACAGTGCGGACCAGATACAGTATCAGGTAACTTCTTCATCTTTTCCTTCAAAACTTTAAAAACATCCTTATGACTGGTACCTGGTATAATTCTCTGACCCGGACGTGACTTAACCGGTCAATTACATGTAAGTTTTAGAGTAGAAATAGTAGAATCGGTAGTGACGATGGTAGTATTTACTCTGCTTCACAAGTGGAACTTGACGGGAAATGTGAGCAGGCAACATTTCAGTTGATCTTTGAGGTAGTCAAGCAAATTTGACATCTCTTAGAATTTCTTTGTTCATGTGAGGGGATACTAGACATCCCATTTGTTTAAGTGATTCACTGACTGAACAACCCTCTTTGGTAGTTAGTCTCTGGAATACTGTACTAACTTGGGTGATAGGAGGGAGCCTCTTCCTCTCCTCACCATGTTCATGAGATGACAATAAAAGTAGCAGCAATCTTCTCTATACTTTTTTACCCATTGGTGTCCATTAACGAATGGAACTTACTCCCTTACATAAGCAAATAGGTATACAGTAATCCTAGTTCTTCCTGATGAGGAATTTCATCAACAGTCACCTCTTCAGAAATCTGGGCTTTAGTAGCCTTTCGAACCTTTCAGATGTTGTTTCTTCTTTGTGACTTATTTAATGGAACGGAATTCAACTTGATCTGACTTCAAATATCGATGGTGGAACAGCAAATCCTTCAATTGTATCTTCAATAACCATGACCTCTTTTCCCTTAGCAGAAACAGGAACAATAAACTTGGCAGGTGTCGTGGTGGCAGTACTCTTTGCCTTCTTGTAAGAAGGTAAATCCTAGGGACAGTTCAAGTTGAACTCAATAGATGGATCCTGAACTTCTGGAGTAGTAACTTTCAATATGATGAAAGGAGCCTTTCCAAGAACGACTTCAAGTTCATCGAATCCAGCTCCAAACTTGATGGAGGGAGTGACATTGCGAGCATCGTGGCTAGTTGGCAAGTTGCAAGAGAAAGTGAGCATGGCGAACGCCATTGCAGAAGCTTCAAAAATAAAGTTCTTGGGGTTAGTTATTTGGCTAACACTTTGTAACTCTAGTGCAAACACTAAAAATTAACAAACGGGCGATCTCTAGACTAGATAGTCTTTATTTAATTTTGATTTCTGAGGATTTTAAAAGTTTAGTGAAATAATTTTGAAAGTAGGTGCATTTTAATTGAGTAAGAAAAATTAAAAAAGAAGAAAAAATGCAGCAATTCAATTTGATTTGCAAAGTAACAAAAAATCTGAAAAGAGACAAAAGGAAAAGTAAAGTTTAGGACCTAGTGCGGGACCGACTTTACAACGCACAATGTCCAGCAGGCTCTAGTCCACTAACACACCTATTGGGGGTCCAACTCCACACAAAAGACAAAAAGACCTAATGAACTCCTGAACCTCTCTATCCAAAGGTGACTAAACAGGCGGTCCTAAAGTCCGGAAGAGTTGACCATACTTACCCAGGAAAGAAATGGGTGAAGTATGGTAACGAAAGAAGGGTAATTTGTTCCATAAGGGACATAGACACATTACCGATGTATGAACATAATATTCCTTGATTTGAATGGAGAGAGAAACTAAATCCCTAGCAGAGTTGCCAGAACCTGTCGGCACAATTTTAGGGGGTCATTTGGAAGTTGTCGATCATTGGAACCAGAATCTCGTCGCCTGCTTCGGAGGGACATTTAATATATATATATATATATAGCCAAAACTTATGATATCATTGATGTGAAGAACAGTTTACAACTCTTAAATGGGGAGCATTTAAAGCATCTCCTGCCAGCGAAAAAAGAAGAGGGGGTGGGGAATAAGAAACAAGACTCTCAACAGATGACAGACCATTCCTGGCAAGCCAATTTGCAGGTTGGTTCTCTTCCCTGTAAATAAAAGCTAGTTAAACCTTTAGAGTTGACAACATGGACATAATCTTGTTAGCCCATTGTACATGACACCAAGAAGCTTGTCTTCCATCTCGTAACATCTATAGAAGTACCTCTAACTCCCCCTCAAGAATTAAATTGTTCCAATGATTCATCTTAGCAAGTGTGATGGCCCAACATACAACAATTAATTCAGCTTCAAGAGCATCAACAGCACAAATAGAAGCCTGAAAAAATAGAGTGCAGTTTCTGTCCAAGATGGTTTCTGAACAAACCTCCCACCCCAGCCCCAAAGGAAGAAAAACTGCCATCAGTGTTAATCTTAATCTATGGATAGGTAAGTGGGAACCAGTACACTGTAGTTACTCTATATGAAATGGATCTATCTAATGGGGGGGGAGCGAATGCTAGGGAATTTTTGGTAAAGAATAAGTTTATGCAGATAAGAGAGACAATGCCTGGTGATTTACAAATGTGTGCTGACCTGACCATCAAATTTAGCCATATTCCTAGGCATCCATATGAACCAAGCCACTCTAAATGGGGCAGTTCCAACCTTAGCAACCTTCCAGCTCTTCTAGCAGTGATAGTTGTTGGTCCAATCCAGTTGCGTAGTATTCAGTCTGATATTGTGGGAGAGTTCAGTCCAAACCTCTTTAGAAAATATGTACATAAAGAAGAGATGAGGAATAGATTCCTCCATCTCCCCAAAAAGGTAACATTTAGAGGCTCCTCTCAAGCCTTTGAGTTTGGGAATATAATCACTGGGGACCAAGCCATTAAGAATTCTCCAACTAAAAAAGGACATGAAAGGGGATAAGTTTTTCTGTCAGATGATTTCCCCCAACTCTTTGTCTGCCAAGTGTTTAGTTTAAAATAGATTGCTTTAGTAAGACTCTAAATCTTTGATCCCTGCCAGACTAATTGTCAACTCTAGAACTATCAACCTGAGTAATAGTAACTTGGATTGTTGAATGGGGTTGTAGAATGGTTTGGAGTAGAAGCAGTGACCATTGGTTCCCCTCCAAGCTGTCAGCCACAGTAAGTTGAGTATTACTCTGGTTATTGATGGGTTGCAATACATCTTTAGGGCACCAGGAATCAAGCCAAAAATTAAAGTTCCCATTTCCAATATCCCATAAAAAGAGGCCTTCAGCATGTTTTCTGACTTTCAGTAAATTCACCCAAACTCTGGAATCTTCAGGCTTTCTGCAAACAGTGTTAGGATGGAAATCCTTACAATACTTACCTAACATGAATTTAGCCCAAAGTGAATTCTGCTCTCAAAACTTGATCCACATCTTCCACCGGTTGACTTGTAATAAGTGATATAGCCCTTTAAAGCCAATACCCTTAGCCACAGTTAGTTTAGCTGATTTTTGCCAGCTAGCCCAGTGAAGTTGCTGCCTTTGACCAGCCTAAAGGAACCTATTAAAGGTCCTTTCTAGTTGCATTTGAGTTTTTTTCTTCATATTAGTCATTTGGAGAATATAGGAGGGGAAATTTGTAAGGAGCTTTTCAACAGTGTGATTCTACCTCCATTGGAAAGAAAAGAGTGAGTCCAGCTAGAGAGAGTGGTGGAGATCTTTCCCAAAACATCCTCAAACTATGTTTGTTTAGTTCTTCCTTTTATGAGTGGGACACCAAGATACATGATGGGCATTGTAGAACTATTGAATTTTGTATGGACAAGAATCCAATTTCTTTGCATAGTTGGGGTATGCTGATTGAAATAGATATTGCATTTATCTGAGTTAAAAGATAGACCAGAATGGCTTTGAAAGATCTATAAGCACTTCATGAAGTTCTTCACCGCATTCTTATTAGCACTAGAAAACACCATAATATCATATGCATAAACTAAATGTGAGACAGACACTTTAGACTTGTGATGGTACCTGGCATAGTTGAAGGGGAGTAGACTTATGTTCATCATTCTTGATAGGTGATCAAGTGCCACTATAAAAATAGTTGAAGACAATGGGTCTCCTTATTTAAGACCTCTGGAGGCTGTGAAGGAACCCCAAGCTTGACCATTAATGAGAAGGGAGTGAGAATTATCCCTGAGCCACCTATGTATGAGATTGCAGAAATCAGGTTGAAACACTCTAGTGGAGAAGACTTCCAGGATAAACTCCCAGCAAATGGTGTCATAAGCTTTTTTTATATTCAATTTATAGATTAAATTGTCATTCTTGCAGGATCTATCCAGGTCCAACAGAGGCTCTTGGGAAAGGAGTATATTATCAGTGATACATCTGCCCTTGACAAAGGCAGACTAATTTTCATAGACAAGATCACCAAGATGAGGCTAAAGTCTGCCAACAATGATCTTGCTAATTAGTTTACTGATGACAGAAGTAAGACTAATATGCCTAAAATCATTCCAGGTTTTATGAATAGTAGATTTGGAAATGAGAACAATACTAAAAGCATTGAAGTAATGGGGGATGGATGAGCCTTGAAAAAAACTTTGAATAGCAGCAATCACTTCATTTTTATGATTTCCCATGCTTTCTTATAAACAGCACTTGTAAAGCCATCTATGGGAGGAGAAGTCAAATTTTGGAACTTTCTTATAAACAGCACTTGAATAGCAGCAATCAGTTTTGGAACTATCTATACCTTGAAGAGCTTGCCAAATTTCAACCTCTATGGGAGGAGAAGTCAAATTTAGATTAGAAATATAGTTAATCTCCTCAGTGGAATAGAAATTCTCAATATGATATCTCTGGAGGTTTGATTGAGTTAATATCTGTTGGAAATGAGCAACAGCATCAAGGGCAATAGAAGCATTATCAGAAATCCATGTTCCATTAGAATTTTGGATCTTATGAATTGTATTGCATTGTTGATCCCAATTTTTTTTACGTAAGAATTTATGAAGTTGACACCACTACAGCACTAAAAACTTGATCCTTGTATGAAAAGTAAGTTGTTTAAAATATATATAATTATAGGTAATTAATAATGGGATTCTACACAAGTATACGTATTGTTATCAAGAAATGATGGACTTTCTATTTAAGCCCCAAATATCGATCCCACGGGGAAGGTGTAAATTAGCAATGATAAATTTTATCAGGAAATTTACAGAAAATCAAATGAAATCACTGTCACTAATTTTGAATGTTGAGGGATTAACCAAAATAAATTACTTAACTATTAGCAAAACTGAAATGCAAATTTTTATTAATAAATACTAATCTATTAACTATGTTTATGTAATAAAGGTTTCTTATGTGAAAAAGCATCCTTCCCACTAAAATGAAATTTTGGTGAAATGAGATGAGATAAATGTTTATAATATGTATTAAGCCATATACTACCCTGATAGAGTGCAAAGAAAATCATTAGTTAATTTTAGGTTTAGTCCCTAAATTCGTGGCTAGGCTAGAAGGATACCGGCTCCCACTCCAGAGGTCCCACTTCCCTTCACCTGAAGGCTAACTCTCGCTTTAGTTTTTAAACACAAAGACCAAATTGGGGATTTTAGTCTATCACCCTGAAGATTCTCCAATTCTACACCCAAAAAAGAATATTTCCCTATTTATTTGCACTTAATTTCATGAACGAATTTCTCCTTCATGAAATCAAATCTGATCCTCACTCTATTGTAGAACACATGTTTCATTTATCAGATCATGTGTTTCACAACATATTTTAACAAATCAATTGGCATAATTGAAAAGTAAATTAAGTTCGGAGTTGAAAAATCATCACAATTTATTTTGTATTTTAATTATGGCACATACATGTTATCTCTTCATTTCTCCAGATCTTAGAGTAGGGGGAAAGATAGACAAAACTACTCAGACTTCATGAGAAAGATATGACAAAACACAAATTTTATATATAAAAAAAAGTTCATACAACACTAAATAAATAAACAAACTTATCTGGAACTCTTTCTCAAAGCAAATCCTTTGTAGACTTTCCTTAGAAATGCAAGAAGAAGAACTCTCTAACTTTTCTCCTTCTCCATCACTCTTACAGAAAGTTTCACACTAAATCTCACCTCAAAAACACTAAAATATGAAAGCAAAATTACTAATTGACTCCAATATATGGTGGAATGAAGATAGATTATGAAAATGTTGCGTGGTGGAATGTTGTAGAGCAAAAGATGAACGTAGAGGAGCCCCTTTTCTGATGAAATTCGGCCCTAAATAAAGTCCAAGGTCAAATCTCCAAGAGATGCCTCAAAAAACTCTTCAAAAATCATCTAAATACATCAAACCTTCTAGAAATGAGGTATGAACCACCTTTGGTATCATCGGCACTAGTCTGGCGCCGTCGGCGCTGAGTAAAAATCCTCCAGCTTTCGGTTGTTTAGCGCTATCAGTGCTGACCTTGGCGCTGTCGGCACTGAGTATTTACTCAAAAATGTCATTTTGACTCCAAATTTCATCCTTTTTGCTTCCTTTTTGCTTTAAGCCCTAAAAATTAATAACCTGCAAGAAAACATCAAAATACCTTCCATTAAACTGCAATAATATGGGACTAAAAATACATATATTTTCAGTGTATCAAAATCCCCCAAACTTACATGTTACTTGTCCTCAAGTAACTTCTCCACTACATAAAAATATGACTTATGGTAAAGAATTTAACTTTTAGACTTCCATATTTTAGTTCTCTAAATATAATAATTTAACTTAAGAAAAATTAAAAACAAATCTAGTTAATACTAAAGGTGTATGGATATTCAGTAATTAAGTTAAGGTTTCCGATCCTCTATTCTTTTCAAGAAAAATTGCAATTTGTTATACTAAAGTCACTTAAGAAATTCATATGAAAAAGAACTTCATAAAACTTTATTAATAATTAAATTAATATTCAAATCAAATATTTAGAAAAATATGTCCAAGTATTTTTTTTTAAGTTGATTCAAGTGAAGCCAATTTTTAATTAGGCATCTCCTCAAGCTTCTCCCCACTTTTCTTTTTCTTTTCTTTTTCTTTTTCTTTTTCTTTTTTTCTATATGTGAGGATTACTATATCTGGAGAGCATTTAATGATTTTGAACTTCATTATCCTCTTCTTAAAGTTAAAAACTTTTTACATTTCTTCAATTAACAAATTTATATTAACTTAAAGATTTTATAAAGTTTAATTCTTTTCTTTTTACATGAATATTTTAAGATTTTTAATATTTCAAAAATACAAATTCCGTTACTTAAAATAGAAAAACATAGTCTTATTCTCTTTTACCAAATATCTTATCCCTTAGAATTAACCTTTATTATCAAAAATTTTTACTTAAATTTACTATATATTTAGAAACATAAATATAGTTATCTCAAGTTAACCCCGAATACCAAAGGTCATGTTAAATTTAAAGTTTTGAAAATATAGTTAAGTAAGGACAAATAAAATTAAGTTCTTTCTCTTTTTCTAAAATTATTTTTCTTCTCCCCCCNTTTTGCATGAAGAACTTTAAAAATGAAGGGTGAAAGAAAGCATTAAATACATAAAAAAATCATACCTGTTGGAGATTTTGATTTTTTAACATAAATTTTAAAATACTGGAGGTGCTAATATGAAAACTATAAGGCTAAAAACATTAAATTACACATAATACATATAAAATTTGCTGATAAAGAGCTAATCACAATACATAATAAAGTGTTGAAAATAACAATAGAACTAAACAAACTCTAAAAATGAAAACAGTTTTCCACATTACAGTTTCACATTATATAACAAACACAGTCTTCAACAACATCACAACACAAATAATACAATCACACTGTATAAACACAAACAAACAAACAAATAGATCACCAGTCATTATCTTCATCATCAACATCTAACTTCTGCTGCTGATATGGAGGTATAAGTAGGGTGAATCAGGAACTGAACTGTATGATCACCCCTCAGGTATCTTACTAAAGCATCATCATAAGTAGCATCATACTCAAATTTCTAGCGAAGTAGATCATCAGTGTGAGCATTTTGGCCTCCATATTCTGCAACCTATGATCTATCCTCCAAATATCTCCCTGTTGAATCATCATCTGGTCCAACAACTCCCTGTTGCTGGGGTCACTTGAAGTAGGCTCACTAAAAGTAAGGATTCTAAAAGTAGAAGGATAATCCCTGACCTATCTTCCAGATCTCTATTCAACATGGGACTCATAAGGCTTGATGTTGGCAAGCCTTAATTGGTCTCTAAGGCTCAATCCTCTTCTCATCAAGTCTGAAATCAACTCCTGCATGCTCAGAAAGTGTGTAAATGAGAGCAGGGTGCGCCAATCCACTAGTGGTCTCTCTCAGAGCAATAGATCAAATGTTTGTATGAATTATAGAGCCTACATTTATATCCATCACTTGTTGAATACAGTAGTTAAGGATGGCTCTATCCTTGGTGACTTCACTATGATGGTTTGTTGGAATCATCCTTCCAGAAATAAAATAATGCCAAGCCTTAGACACTACATTTAACATAAAAATGGGAAAGTTAACTTTAACTCCTTTTTTTATTTTCCAAGATCCTTTCTCACTAGTTAAAAATGAAATAACTTCATCTAAGGCTTGATCTGTAGCAGAAAATGAATGATACTGGCATCTATAAACATCTTCTAATTAATAAAACTCATTAATTTTTCTTGGAGTAAACTCCACCCTTTTTCCTCGAACAAAAACAAAATCATCAGAAGCCTCAGCAATGTTGGCATAAAATTCCATCGTAATCCCAACTATCGCATCGGCAGTAAAATAGCAGAAATGTTCCCACTGCAGAGCGATGATCAATCGTTCAACTTCTCCTCCTAAATTTTTAAAACCTTGGTCCTAAATCACTTTTTTATTTTCTTGAAAACTATGAAATCGAGCAATGGCTCTAAAGCTAATAAACCTTAGCTCGTCATATTCTATTCTCCTTTTGCTCAATCTATGTGCCATAGGAAATCTAGAAAATTTTGATAAAAATTCCGAATAAATCCCAAACTTTCAAAAATAAAAAATCTAAACCACTTTAAACTCAAATCCACTAAGTAAGAGTTTTTCACCAAAGCATTTTCTCAAAATCACCCAAAAATTTCAAAATTTCGGATCTAGTCAATGTGAGAAAAATCTTTGGTGAAAATAAAAAATCTTTACCTTAAAGTGTAGCTCTTACCTAGAGAAGATAAAATCCAAAGTTTCTTTGCCTCTAAACCGCCTCAAATCCACCCAAAATCAAGCTCTAGGTGCAAAACCGAAGGTTGAAGGTGACTTAAGGGGTAAAAATGGAGGTTTACGGTGAAAATCATGAATTAAAGAGTTAATTCGCCGCTCTAGGGTCGAAGGCGCCGTCAAGACCAATGTCAGTGTCGTCGGCACTGAAAGACCAAAATTCACTATTTTGATTTTTCAAATTTTCAATTTTCTCCAAAGGTTTTTTTTAGTATTTTTAAACACAAATTTTATCTAAATTCATAAATACACATTTCAAAAATAATCATTTTCACAAACAACAACAAACTAACTTTTATATATGAAAATACACTTTTTACAAACATATTTCACAAATCATAAATTCACACCTATGAAGTAAACTAATTATAAATCAGCATAGAAATCAAGCCACAACACTAAACGCTGACACAAAACTATACACATAATCAAAGTTCAGAATAAACTAAATCAAACTTAATCAAATCAACACAATTAAACTAAATACATAAACATTTTTAAGCAAGTAGAGAACTCACAATCTTCAATCATTCAGCATCATCTTCAGTGCTATCACCACCTCTAATATCTCCCATAGATTGGTAATGAACATATAAGTTGTAGAAGGATTGGTACGAAAATTGATCTATCAAATTTTCTTCGATCCATCCCTTTTCCTTAAATATCCAAACTAATCCTGCTTCAAAAGTTCCAGTGTGATCAACATTCTCTTTCATTCTCCAATTTAGGTGATCAAAAAGGTACTTGAGATCTTCCACTGCATTCATAATACTCTTAAGTTCTCTTTCAATTTTCTTCAATTTCTTCTCTAGAGTAAGCAAACTTCCAACTGTTGGTGGAATTATTGGAGATGAAGCATGTGAAGTAGGATCTATAATAGCATTTAGTGCTTCATTTCAATTACCAACATACTGATCTTCAATAGGGTCATGGGTTCCTATGGTAGTAAATTTTTTCCCAACATTCATATGGTACTTGGGATTGACTGCAAATCAGAAAAATTGTAGAAGGATGCCTAAGTCCATAAATTGACCCATTCATTATGATTCCCATCACATATTTAAATATAATTGAGCCTATATCAATAGGTTTTTCCATTTGAATACAGTAGTTTAAAATAGCACCCACTTTGGTGACTCTATTGATCTTCATAGTAGGGAGTAATTTTACACAGATAAAGAAATTTCATTGCTTCAAAATTGGATTAAGTGATGAAGCAGAAAAACTAATATATCCTTCGTCTCTTACTTCCCATATATCACTTTCTTCCATCAAAAAATTATAAATATCTTGCATCAAATCTCGCGTAGGAATAAAATTTGCATAATGACAGATTGGAACATTTTCTATCATATACAATTCATTAATCCTCGCAGGAGTAAATGATATAGCCTTACCTCGTACGAAGACAACTCCTTGGTTAATTCCATGTAAGTTTGCATAGAATTCCTTCACCACAGGTAAAACAACCGTAGTGATAGTGTAACACAGAACTTCCCATCGTCTTTGCAGAATGATCTTATCAATTAGAGCACTTGGATTGATCAACTCATGATTAACAAATCCTCTTTCCTTAATCAATCTCTTCTTTGCAATAACTTTATGTTATAATCTCTACCGTCAAAATTAATAAACTTTCTTCTATTGAAAACTCCATACCTTGAAGTATTTCTGGAATTGGAAGCTATGAAATCTAAAAATAGAAAGTTTCTAGGCATCTTAAGAAGTTTTTAGGACTTTAGAAATACCTCCCGACAGTTATTATGGATCAAAATCCTGCCAAAATCTGCCAAAAGTCGTAGAAACCGTCCAAACGCTCTCGGTGCCGCTGGAGCTGAGATCTATTTTTATGGGCGTCGTCGGCGCCAATGGTCAAATTTTTGTGATTTTCATTTTTCGTTCAATTAAATTCCAACTTTTCTTCCAATACTAATATTTGACTTAATTTATAATAAATTCAATTATTTAGGATTATTATCTACTAATATATAAGACACTTAAATTCCTTAATAGCCCAAAATGCTCCATGCTCTAATTCTACAGGTAAGTGACATGTTTTTCCAAATATCAGCCTGTATGGGGAAATTCCTATATGAGTGTTATAAGCAGTTTTATATGCCCATAATGATGTGTCATGTCTAGCAAACCAATTCAATTTATAAGGATTTATAGCCTTTTCTAAAATGTGTTTAATTTCACGATTTGATATCTCTACTATACCACTAGTCTGAGGATGATAAGCAGTAGAGAATATATGCATAATATCATATTTCTTAATTAATTTTTTTATTCTCTTATTCATGAAATGAGATCCTCTATCAGTAATAATTACTCTCGGCATTCCATATCATGTAAAAATATTTTTAATTAAAAATTTAAAAACACTCCGAGCATCACATCTAGGTACAAAAATAGCTTCAATCCATTTGGACATATAATCAACAACATTTAATATATATAGGTTTCCAAATGAAGGCATAAATGGTCCCATAAAATCTAATCCTCACACATCAAAAATTTCAACTACCAGTGTAGTTTAGAGGCATTTCATTTCTTTTAGAAATATTTCGTACCGTTGACATCTATCGCATGTTTTAATATACTCATTAACATCAATAAAAATAGTAGGCCAATAAAATCTAGCTTGTAAAATTTTATATGCAGTTATATTTTTTCCAAAATATCCTCCAAATTTAGAATCATGGCATCTTTCAATTATCTGTTGAGTTTCTTCATAAGGCACACATCTTCTAATAATAAGATCCTTTATTGTTTATACGCATATGGGTCATCCCAAAAATAGAATTTTGAATCATATATAATTCTTTATTAATTGTTGATTCTTAATATCTGGTAGTAGATTATCACTTACAATATAATTTATTATATCGTTTAATTATGAATTTTTTATATCATATGGTAAAATATCACTTATAATATAATTTACTATATCAGCATACCACGATACATTCATTTCATCAATACTATATAACTTTTCATCAAGGGAAATTTTTTAAAATTTCATTTTCAAAATTAGTTAATATTTCTCTTTCTATTCTAGACAAATGATCAGCTATTTGATTTTCATTTCCCTTTCTATCAATCACAGTAAAATCAAACTCTTGCAATAGAAGTATCCATCTAATCTATTTGATTATCATTTCTCTTTCTATCAACTACGATAAAATCAAACTCTTGCAAAAGAAGTATCCATCTAATTAATCTTGGCTTAGCATCCTTCTTTTGCTTTAAGTATTTAATAACAGAATGATTTGTATGCATTATACATTTAGTTCAAATTAAATAAGGTCTAAATTTATCTAAAGCATAAACAATAGCTAATAACTCTCTTTCAGTAGTGGTATATTTAATTTGAGCATCATTTAGAGTCTTACTAGCATAATATATAACTTTAAAAACTTTGTCTTGCCTTTATCCTAATACAGCCCCAATAGCATAATCACTAGCATCGCACATTATTTTAAATGGTTTTTCCCAGTCAGGTGGTGCTATTATAGGTGTAATGACAAACTTTTTCTTTAATAATTCAAATAATTTTATGCATTCTTCATTAAAATCAAATTTCCTATCTTTTTTCTAAAAGTTGGCATAGAGGCTTAGTTATTTTTGAAAATTTTTTATGTTGCACTTGTAAAAACAAGCATGTCCTAGAAAACTTCTCACCCCTTTAACATTAGTAGGCGTTGATAATTTTTCTATAACTTGGATTTTTGCAGGATCTACCTCCATGCCTTTTTCAGAAATTTTATGCTCGAGTACAATACCTCCTGCAACCATAAATTGGCAGTTTTCCCAATTTAATACTAAATTAACTTTTCACATACTTCCAGAACTTTTTCTAAAATATTAAGGCATAATTCAAATAAAGTTCCAAATATGAAAAAACAGTCCATAAACACTTCCATTCCATGTTCTATAAAATTGTTAAAAATTGACATCATACATCTTTGAAATGTTGTTGGTGCATTGCATAGTCCAAAAGGCATTCTATGAAATGCAAATTTTCTATATGAGCTTGTAAATGTTGTTTTCTCTTGATCCTTTGAAGTAATTAGAATTTGGTGATAACTGGTATATCCATCTAAAAAGCAATAATACTTATTCCCAGCCAATCTATCCAACATTTGGTCTAGAAAGGGTAAAGGAAAGTGATCTTTCCTGGTGGCCATGTTTAATTTTCTATAATCAATGTAAATTCGCCAACCAATTACTTATCTTATTGGTATTATTTCTTTTTTCTCATTTTATTCAACAGTCTCTCCTCCGTTTCTCGGTACACAGTGAATTGGGCTTACCCAAGCACTATCTGAAATAAGATATACAATTCTAGCATCTAACCATTTTAAAATTTCCTTTTTAACAACTTCTTTCATTATTGAGTTTAATATTCTCTAAGGATTAGCTTTAGGTTCATGTTGTTCATCTAATAAAATTCTGTGCATACAAATTGAAGGGCTAATTCCTTTAATATCGCTAAAGTCCATCCAAAAGCCTTTTTATACTTTTTAACATTTCTATCAACTTTTATTTCTAAATCTCAATTAACTCAGAAGATATAATAGCCTACAATGTTGATAAATTCCCCAAAAATACATACTATAAATGGGTAGGTAATATCTTTCATTCAAGTTCAAATAGTTTAATACTTGAAGGAGTAAGATTTTTACTATCGTTTTCTATCAAGTCTAACGTTTCAAATTTGTCATGAATATAATTCAAATCTTCTTTTTTAATTTCATCTTCATTCTCAAAAATTTTTGCTTGCTTAAATTGATCTTTGAATTCTTTTTAAAACTGTTCATTACTTAGATAATCAGCTACTTCCATCCTGAAACATTCATTATCTTTTTCTATTGCACGATATTTCATAGCTTTGGCTATATTAAATTTCACTTCTTGATCATTAACTCTCATTATTAATTCTCCTTTTTGTACATCTATTACAGCTCTTCTTGTTGCAAGAAATGTTCCCCCTAAAGTAATAGGAATTTCTTTATCTTTCTCCATATCAAATGCTATAAAGTCTACAGGAAAAAGAAATTTATCCACTTTTACTAGTACATCCTCTATAACTCCTTTTGGATAAGTCATTAATCGGTCAGCTAACTGAAGAGTTATAGTAGTAGGGGAAATTTTGCCCAAATTTAAACGTTTAAAAATTGATAAGGCATAAGATTGATACTCGCTCCTAAATCACATAAAGCTTTTCCATAAAACTTTTCACCAATTGCACAAGATATAGTAAAACTACCAGGATCTTTTGGTTTTTCAGAAAGCTTTTTCTAAATAATAGCACTACACTCTTCACTGAGTGCAACATTCTCATGATCTATAAACTTCCTTTTCTTATTTAGTACATCCTTCATAAATTTCACATAACTTGACTTTTGTTCCAAAGCTTCAACAACAGGAATATTTATTGTTAAATTCCTAAGGATTTCCAAAAAAAATGTAAATTATTTATCTTTATTCTTTTGCTTCAGTCTTTGAGGAAATGGAGGTGATAGTTTTTCAAAAGGAACCTGTGTTTGTTCATTTTTTTGTTGATCATTTTCCATTTCTTCCTTCTCTAAATTAACTTCAGTTTCTCTTTGGATCCTTATTTCTATTTCTTTTCCACTTCATAATTGAATAGCTTTAATTTGCTCTTTATTTTGATCTTTTGGATTAACTTCCACCGTACATGGTAGAACCTAGAAGGTCTCTTACTAAGTGCAGTAGCAATATGTCCTAATTGATTTTCAATATTTCTAATAGCAGCCCCTTAAATTCCGTATTTGATTTCCCATATTCAACATCACTTCTTCCATCGTCAACTTCTTTTCCTTAACTTGTGTGTTAAGATTTGAGTTAAATCTTGGAGGATAATAAGGTCAAAAATTAGGATTTCCTTGATTGTTCAGATTTTCAGATGGATTCACCAAATTATTATAATTATTCCAACTAAAATTAGGGTGATTTTTTCCATCCAGGGTTAAAATAGTTAGAATAGGGATTTTTATTTTGATTATTTATAGCATTTAAGGTTTCATAAGATGGTTGCGTATCAATAATCTGTCCTAGTGAATTTTTCTCTAATACTGGAGGTTTTTTAGAATAGTTCACTCATATTTGATCAATCTTTTTAGAAATAGCAGCAATTTGAGATGCCAAAATAGACAAGGCATCAGATTCATGAATACTTCCTACTCTCTTAGGATTTACCCTTTCAGAGGGCCATTGAAAATTGTTAGTAGTCATTTCATCAATTAAAGTGTATGCTTCATCAAAAGGTTTTGACATTAATGATCTACCAGCGGCAGCATCTATAATAGATCTTAATGAACTTATTAATCCATTATAAAAGGTTTGAATTATTAACCAATCTTATAAAGCATGGTGTGGACATTTTCTAAGAAGATCCTTAAATCTTTCCCAGGCTTCATATATTGATTTCTCTTCAAACTCACAAAAAGATGTAATATCATTTCTAAGCTTAGAGATTTTTACGGTGAAAAATATTTAGCTAAGAATTTTTGTGATAGTTCTCCCCAAGTTCTAATAGATCTAGGTGCTAATGAATTTAACCAAGTCTTGGCTTTATCCCTTAATAAAAAAGGAAAAAGTCTAAGCCTAACAACATCATTAGACACTCCGTCAAATTTAAATGTAGCACAAATTTCAAGAAAAATAGCAAGATGTAAGTTAGGATCTTCAGTAAGTAATCCTCCAAACTGATTATTTTGTACCATTTGGATAATAGCAGGTTTAAGCTCAAATGAATTAGCAACAATATCAAGATTTTAAATAGTTAAAAGATGTTTATCTACTGTCGGATTCGTATAATCTTTTAAAGGTCTTTGTCGATTCTCGTTTATTGGATTTTCTATATTATTCTCCATTTCTTTCAAATTCCTAATTTCTCTTTGTTATTTTCGAATTTTTCTAATAGTACGTTCTAATTCTGAATCTAAATGTACTAAACCTTCAGATCCAATATTTTGCATAAACAAATAAAGTAAGCTAAGTAAAATTCTTTGAAAATATANACAATTTAACTGTTACCTTCCCCGGCAACGGCGCCAAAAACTTGATCTTGGTTTTATATGTAAGGATTTATAAAGCTAACACCACTACAGCGCCAAAAACTTGATCCTTTTATGAAAAGTAAGTTGTGTAAAATATATATAATTATAGGTAACTAATAATGAGATTCTACACAAGTATACATATTGTTATCAAGTAAGAATGAACTTTCTTTTTAATCCCCAAATATTGATCCCACGGGGAAGGTGTAAATTAGCAATGATAAATTTTATCAGAAAATTTACAGAAAATCAAACGAAATCACTATCACTAATTTCAAATGTAGAGATATTAACCAAACTAAATTACTTAACTATTAGCAAAACTGAAATGCAAATTTTTAATAATAACTACTAATTTATAAATTATGTTTATGTAATGAAGGTTTCTTATGTGAAAAAGCATCCTTCCCACTACAATGAAATTATGGTGAAATGAGATGAGATAAATGTTTATAATTTTTATTGTGCCAAATAGAAGCAATTTTAATTCTCTACCCTGATATAGTGCATAGAAAATCATTGGTTAATCTTAGGTTTAGTTCCCAAATCCGTGGCTAGGCTAGAAGGATACCGGCTCCCACTCCAGAGCTCCCACTTCCCTTCACCTGAAGGCTAACTCTTGCTTTAGATTTTAAACACTAAGGCCAAATTGGGGATTTTAGCCTGTCACCCTAAAGATTCTCCAATTCTACAACCAACAAAGAATATTTCCCTATTTATTTGCACTTAATTTCATGAATGAATTTCTCCTTCATGAAATCAAATGTGATCCTATTGTAGAACGCATACTTCATTTCCCGGATCATATGTTTCGCAACATATTTTAACAAATCAATTGGCCAAATTGAAAAGTAAATTAAGTTCAGAGTTAAGAAATCATCACAATTTATTTTATATTTTAATTATGACACATTCATATTATCTCTTCATTTCTCCAGATCTCAGAGTAGGGGGAAAGATAGAGGAAACTACTCAGACTTCGTGAGAAAGATAAGACAAAACAAAAATTTCATATACAAAAGAAATTCCTTTGTAGCCTTTGCTTAGAAATGCAACAAGAAGAACTCTCTCACTTTTCTCCTTCTCCAACACTCTTATAGAAAGTTTCACACTAAATCTCACCACAAAAATTCTAAACTTAAACAAAATTACTAATTGGCTCCAATAGGTGGCTGAATAAAGATGGATTATGGAAATGTAGCGTGGTGGAATGTTGTAGAGAAAAAAATTAACGTAGAGGAGCCCCTTTTCTGATGAAATTCGGCCCTAAATAAAGCCCAAGGTCAGTTCTCCAAGAGATGCCTCCAAAAAATCTTCAAAAATCATCCAAATACATCAAAACTTTTATAAAAGAGGTCTGAACAGCATTTGGCGTCGTCGGCACTAGTCTGGCGCCATTGGCGCTGAGTAAAAATATTCCAGCTTTCAGTTGTTCTGCGCCGTCGGTGCTGACCTTGGCACTACCGGCACTGAGTATTTCCTCAAAAATGTCATTTTGACTCCAAATTTTATTTTTTGCTTCCTTTTTTTGAAGCCCTAAAAATCAACAGCTTGCAAGAAAACATCAAAATACCTTCCATTAAAGTGCAATATCACGAAAAATAGGTGTAAAATCTGGGTCTAAAATGCATATATTTTCAGTGTATCAACTATCTCCTGTATTTGATGTAGGCATGATAGAACTTTGTGTTCCAATCCCCATCTTTGAAATGGATAATAGAGGCTTTTTGTTTAAGGATTTTCTCTTGTCTATCAATGACAAGGAGTAATTTTTCTTGAGCAGCTAGTAATAGATTCTCCTCCCCACCATCCTTCAAAGCTAGGGTCTCCAGCTCTAAAACTTCTTTTTCAGCAGCTTCCACAGCTTGAAAGACATCCCCAAAGGACTTCCAGCCCCAAGCTTTCAGAACTTTGCTAAACTTTACATGCAGGAAGAGCAGTTTAGACCAGGGATCAAGATTCACATTAGATTGCCAAGCACCTACCACAGTGTTGAGAAAAGAGAGGTGATCATACCACATGTTGAGATATCTGAATGGACAGAGAGAGGTGTAAGACTCAATAGCAATTTTTGAAATAAGAAGAGGTCTGTGGTCAGATCCTGCAAGACTATGTGAGAACAACAGTGTGAAAAAAATGCTGACACCAAGAGTTATTAACTAGAATCCTGTCAAGTCTTTCCCATATAACACCCCTCTTCCAAGTGAACTCTAGTCCCTTATAACCAATCTCAAAAAGACCAGCTTTTAAGTTATTATCTGAAAAGATGTTCATTTTAGCTATATTTTGGGGTCTCCCACCAATCTTCTCTGCAGAAGGAGTGATGCAATTAAAGTCACCACCAACTAGCCAACAAGAATCCAATTTTTTACTAATATCATGTAGGCAAGCTCAGAGACCTCTCCTTTTAGTTTTGGAGCACTCATTTTCAAAGGTTTTTGTTCTATTAATATTTTTTTGTCAATGAGGACTAACCTTACTACAGTGAGGACAGTAGTAAGGTTTTTGTTCTATTAATATTTTTTGTCAATGCCCTTCATTTCTGGATCCAATCCAAATTTCCTCAACCTCAGGGAGAGTAATATCCCTCTCTTTTAAAATTCTTGCCACAGATGGTATAGAGAGATTGAATGTAGGGAAATCCATCTTTAATGGTCTTCCCAAGGCAAGGCCAATGCTAAACAAAACTTTATGATTGAAGAAATGCAGTGGAAGCTTTGGAAATTTAAACCAAATAGGAACTATGGGGGGGTCTTTGCTAGGATCAAAGTTTGTTGTCCACTTCAATATCTTCATGGGGATTCCATCTAATAGAACTATTTGTTTACCAAACAGTCTAGCATAATCCTCCTCTAAAGCCAATTTAATCATGATATGTCTACCATCCACCAGCCCCAACTGCCAGGCACCACCAAATGGAAAATAATCAAAGAATTTTTTCACTATTTCCATTTTGGGATGCCCAAGCTAGAATTCACCAATGAGAATAAACATGCAATCGGTATTTAGAGAGGTTAACTCCTCTTTATTATAGAAAATAGCAGGTTTTCCTTCTTTAACCTCTAAATTGTTAATAAAATGGCAAGGTTCTTTACCCATAGCAGCATCATCGAAGGATTGAGGAAAGACCAAAATTTCAGCATCCTAAGAAGAATCCAGCCCTTTACCCACCACCCAGCATAAGTTGCCTTGGTCCAATGTGATTAGTTTAAATATCAATAGGAGTATATTAAACCATTTACTTCTCAGCAAAGAAGCAAGCAAAGTACAAAACACAGAAACATAAGGTTATAATCAATGGAACAGTAAAGTTTAAGAACTAGCAAGTCCAGGAAGGAGTAAATCTCAGAGAAAACACTATAAACTAGAAACCAAGAGCAAGAAATAAAGGAAAAGAGCTAGGAGAGAGCAACAACACCACCACAGTAAGATCTCCAACTAGTCCTGTCGTAGAAACCCTAGCAGAGCACCCAAAGAGCCAGCCGCCCCCATCCTATTCCTATATATATATATATACTCAGAGTNGCCGACAACAAACAATTAAGGCTTCTCGATAAGTAATTAAAGGAAAGAATAAAGAGGTAAGGAGAAAGAGGATACCCTCATTTAATACCCTTAGAAGCCATAAAGTAGCCACATTTATGCCCTTTAATGAGTAAAGAATAGAAATTTTTGCTAAGAACTATATTAATCAATCGACAGAAAGTAGCACTAAAGCCAATAACATGAAGAACATGAAGAATAAAGTCCCAACGAATAGTGTCAAAAGCCTTCTTAATATACATTTTGAAAAGAACATTCCCGTTTCTTCCTTTTCTATCAAAATCCATAAGAAGGCCTTGAGCAGTAAGGTCATTATCACAACTATTCCTATCTTTTATAAAATCTGATTGATTAGATGAAATAATATCAGGCAGGAAATGATGAAGCCTCTGAACCACAGTTTTACAAATAATCTTTGTCACTACAATAATAATACTAATAAGACGAAATGCATCTCAAGTAGTAACATTACTACTTTTAGGAATCAAAACAATAGTAGAAGATTTAAAATACTTATGTAAATCAATGCCTCTTAAAAAATCTTGAATAGTCTCAACAAGCTCAGTTTTAATAACATCCCAACCGTCTTTATAAAATTCAGTAGTAAAGCCATCAGGGCCTGCTGCTTTCCCATCCTCCATGCAATCTAGAGTGTGTTAAATTTCATCAATGCTGGGAATACAAGTAAGGTTGGAATCATTAAGAACATTGAAAGAATGATACCAATTAGAATTAATCTTGGGCAGCAAATCACTATCACTTTTGAAAATATTAGAGAATTAGGTAATGCCATTAACCACAATAGAATGCAACTTAGACAGAAGACTGCCATCACTATAAGTGATTTGAGAAATCATATTAACTCTTTTGCAATTTTTAATACAAGCATTGTAATAGGCAGAGTTCCTATCCCATCCAAAAAATGAATTTTAGCATCTTTCTGAGCAAGGAAACTTTCTTCAATAATAATAGTTTTATTAAGGTCTTTTTGACCTTTAAGAAGAGTCTCCCAATCAATAATACCATTAGCATAATTAATTTCAAGAGCCTTCACTCTTTTTTCCAAGTCCTCAATGAATCTATTAATATTCTTAGAGATATCCCAATTCAAACATTTGAGAGCTTTGGCAAGGTTCCTTTGTAAAAGCCACAACTTGTACCTAGCTTTTCCATTAACATTACTTTTCCAATTGTCATGCAGAAATTGTTTATAGGTATCATGAATAAGCCACACATTAAAGAAACAAAATTGATAAGGAGCATTGGATAATGCCTCTTAAGCTTTAAAAGAATAGGAGCAATATCAGAAGCAAAAATTGGAAGATGATGAACCTCACAATGAACAACCATATTAGTCCACAAAGCGTTAACAACAAATCTGTCCAGCCTTTCAAACACATTACTTCTATGCAAAGTAAAAGAATTCCTACAAAAGATCAAATAAAAAAAATACCAGCATACATAAGAGCATTATTAAAAAGATCAATGAGGTTAAGGTTAGGAGCCACACCACCTGATTTCACCATAGCAGTCGAGATAATATTAAAATCACCCCCATGAGGCAAGGTTCATTGCATGGGTTAATAGATAAGAAAAAATTCCAAAGTTCCAATCTCGATTGCTTAGTACTACCAACATAAATAATAGATAAAAGACAAGACTCATCATGAATATTCACTTTAACATGAAGCATCTAATTATGATTGATAAGAATATAAATCTTTAAGAGATCTTTCTAAAAAAACCAAATCTTGTTGCTAAGATTAGAAAAGAATTTGAAAGAACCAATATTCCTCATATATTTATTATTATTCTTAATATAGACAAGAGGCTCAAGAATGCTAAAAAAACTATATCTTATAAATACGAATTAATCTTTGAAGTTTCTTAAAGGCAATAGGCTTAGCTATACCTCTAATGTTCCAAACTAGATAGTTGCACTTCATCATTAACTTTCCTACCTCTAGTAAGTTTGAATGAAGAAACAATGTCCTTGGAATCAACCTCTTTATCCATACCAAGATTATTAAGAACTATAGAATTAACATAATTAAGCTCCTGATTTACTTTTAATTTCCTTTTCCTGGATGATTTCTGAACCATTCAATCTAGTTAAAACTAGATAATCATCAACAAGAGGAGCTTTAGAAAAATCAATAAAATTTTGAAAAAAGATCATTAACAATAACAACATCATGAGGATTCAAAATCTTATCAACAAAGCTAATTTGCTCAACATTATCAAGATTAATAGAAAGTCGATTATCTTTTAATGAAATAATATCATGGTTATTGTTAGGAGAAACAACATTCATATTAGCAACTGATACATTTTGAGGGAAACAACAACCTTAAAAGGTGGTTGATTACCCACATTAACTAAACCAATGCCATAATCATTAGAAAGATTCTTAAGAATAGAAGTATCATTATGATCTTTATTAGGAGAAGGACTATGCAAAGGAATCTTGCCTTACTTTAATTTGGGATGAGCTATAAAACTAAAGGATTAAGAATATATAATATTATTGTATACAAATTTTAACTGCATCTAAATTTTTTTTGGTAATGAATTCCCAATTTAAGAGGATAAAATTTGGCTGATGTTCTAAGATAGTTATTAATATTTTATAATTTCATTTTGCATATTTTACAAGATTTATTTTTTTAATATAATAACAATTAATTTAATATAACAAAAAATGAAATTTATTTTTGTAGCACTAAAATTTCTAACCTGTATACAATGAACGTCTAAGGGTCTATTTGGGGCAGCTGTAACTAATTGAAAATCTATTAATAAGTAGCTGATCCAGATAAGTTGCTGATCAACAACTAATCCAAATAAACTAGTTGGCTGTTTGGTTTGTGCTATTGGAAAATAGCTTATTTGCAGTTGATTGTGGATAAATGACCATTATGCCCCTGTAGTAATGTTGTTTGCAATAAAACTGTCATAACAATATATTTAATAGTTGAGAAGCAAAAAACCACCACACTTCACATAACAGTGTGTATCAAGTGTACTAAAAAAAGAAAAAAAAATTAAAATTACATTTAAAAAAATGATAATATTAATTCTAAAATACACATGACACATCCCGAGCTATATCGTTCTCCAGGGGTGCCATCCAATTGATCACTATCGACAGTGGAATCTGCTGAACTATTTGCCCACTGGAAGAAGTCTCACTTTTCTAGACTGTCTGCCCACCAAGGCCACTTGTAGAACTTGCTTTCGTAGTGATGTGGATGAAGTGATGTTAGTAGTGAAGGTTGTAGTCCGTAGTGGCAGAGCACTCACTGAGAGTTCCTTGAAATATTGAAGCTCATCTTTTCTAAATGATTAAAAAGACAATCCAATAGTTATAACATAAGTTAAAATTTCTAAAAGAAGTAATTAATTACAATTTTTTGTAGGCATGAGGTCTCTTAGAACTCAGAATACTAACTATTAAATTTGTCACTATAAGAAGACAATAGACCTTATTAAAAAAAGAGTTCTTGCTTGCATTTGACCAACATAAAACTGGCCTCCTGTGTGTCACATGTGCATATCACCAAAAAAGCCAACCTAAAGAATCTCATAAACTAAAGCACAGAAAAGAAGAGAGAAACTTGGTTGCTTTCATTAAGATTTCACATATTACACTAACCAATAGTGACCAATAGTTCATCCAGAAGCCAAAAGATTAAAAGTCTCATCATGGACCTCACAACCAAAAAAAAAAGAACTCAAATGGAAAAGAAAAAATGCCAAACACGTGAAACTTGCAAAAATAAAAATATTTGTAATACAAGTGACATAAAATAAACATAGAGTATATAAAATAAACAAGATACATACAATCAACATCGAACAATGGCGTCTGTTATCCGCTCTCTCACTTTGCCATCTTAGGTGTAAGCTTCCCGTGATTCCATTTCTTCCTACGGTATAAATTGTAGTACGTGAAATTCAAATACTTTCAGTGGGAGCTACATGTGCTCATCGTTAGTTAGGGTGAAGTCTACATCTAACCTAGAATGTTGTCATCAAATATAGTTATGGAGCGCCATCGTGGCCACTACAATATGCACTTGTTTTAGAAATGGGTAAGTTGGCATATCGCGTAATATGACCAATTTATTCATTCACACTCAAAACGTTCTTTCAATTACGTTATGTAAGGAGTGCCTTTTGTTAAAAATTTCCTTCCCGCCACGAGGAACATCGTTGGAACTCTTGAAATATGGAATGTGATATTTTGTATCTAGAAACAACTTAAGATACCCCATTTATAATGGATATCTAGCATCAACCATGTAATATTTACTTGACATAAAAACCATAATTAGTAATAAACTATTAAAAAAATGAATGTGATCTATAGCTTAATAAACTAGGAGGTGAGTAAGGGAAGTTGAGTCACCCACGTTCACCAACAAGAACATTACCCACGACCATCAACATAGCCTCCACAATAACCAACACACACACTCACTCACACACACTCACATGCCACCAACAAGAACATTACACACACACACACACACGCACACACACACACACACACTCACATGCTACCACCATCCCATAGACCCAAGCCCATGCACAACACACAACCAAACCCACCAATAAGGATATTAACCATAGCCTCCAACACATCCTCTAGCCAAAGCAACCGTAATAATGGAGCAATCCTAAACTATCATTCAGAAAGGAGAATCATGCAAAGCATCATTCATCCAATTTACTTGAAAATTAAATTAAAAATGTAAAATATCTTAAAGAAATCCACAAAATTGGAAAACGGCAGAGAGATAATCATTGCAACAAAAAAAACCTCATAAAATGCATATAAAAAAATAACATTATAGATATTCCAACTAGAAGTGTGCTAGCTCTCCAACAAGCAATCCAGCGGGACACAAGATGAGTGAGAGAGGAGACAGACAAAAGGTTAGAAGATGATACTAGAGGGAAATTAACTCGAGGATCTTAGATAAGAGAGGATAGAGAAAGGTTCTCCCGAGATCCGTTGATAGGAGCAATCGAGGGAGAGGCAAGGGAAAAGAGACCTAGTGCAACAATGGTCGAGCAAGGGAGGAGACGAACAAAAGTGCATGGGAAGAAAAAAAACACCTCAAAGTGGATTGAAGATGCAAGCCTTGATGTCGATCCTACGACTGCATTTATTAGACAAAGCTGAACATCATTTTTCATTAAGATTCTAAAGTGCATGAAACAAATAGGACTACCACTTTTTGAAAATACCTCCTACAATTATATGCTGCCCCAAACGAGGCCTAAATATCTCTTATGGATCATATGAATAATCATGAGAAGGGATGAACTGGAAAAACATGACATAGAAAAAGGTGAATAAATAAGAGAAAGAACATGGAGAACTTTTGTGTGACAAACCTCATGAGGAAAGGTTAAGCATGTATGTTTGAACATAATCAGATCAAAATTACTTCTCCAAATATCCACAAAGGAATGTCTACGAGAGCTACCCATAGCCAGAGATTCAGGTATGTTTGCTTGTTCAGGGGTTCAAAGTGCTTCCAAGGGGATGTATCCCACTTAGTTAATTACATCTTTAGGGTTACCCATAAATACTCTTGATCCAAGGGGTTCTTCTTAGAAATGAGTGATAACTAGCATGGTTTTCAAAGGATGGCTTATATTTTAGGAAATGTCTTGAAGATTTCTAAGCTCTCGCTAAGTGACATGACAGAGAGTAAGTCTCTCATGGTTTCATATTGTTAATGCCTCATAGGTAATCGAGCCTCGTGAAACAATTAGGTCATCTGCTAGGAAACATCCCATTACTTTAAAGCCAAACTGGGTCGTACAGGCAGAGGACAAATCGTTGTTTCCCAGATGGGTAGCAGACTTTCAGCTTTATGAGGCCCGCCAAACGACATTGATGAAAAGTCAATGGAGCAACAAGGCTCAACATGGGTAGTTAAAGGAAGGGAGGAGTATACCTAAAAGGTAGATCTAGCCAGGTTGGGTTAACATAGACTCTTCATCCCAAGCTACTAGGTCCCTAGTTCTACCTGGTCGTGAAAGTAGTCGGCCCAATAGGTTCAGAGATCCTCAGTCAGCAATTCGTCAATTGTGTCATCCGCAAGGATCTCAGAACTAATGCGTAAGTTTTTTGTGCATTATAATTGTTTTTCAACACCACAACACCAACGAAAGCTATAATAAAAAATAAGCAGATCAATTACACTAAAATTTAATTCAGTATAATGGGTTTTCTCTTCTAAAATATTTAAAGCTGCCACTCCTAGTGAATTACAACGTGCTTTCAATTTTAAATCGTCACTAGGTTACAAACACAAGTATACATATCACTTAATTCATAAAGGGCTCTAATGGAGTCTAAGTATCGATCTCATAGGGAGGTGAAAAATCTTATGGTAATAATGAAAAGATGCCACATTTAAACTATAGAAAACTTAAGTAAGTAAGTAAGTTAAAATTTGTTTAATGCCACTAAAGAAACTAAATTTACTACACTAATATCTAAACTTTAAAGTTAATTATGCTAAAACTAAACTAGGTTTTATGATGAAGAGTTCAAAATTAAGAAAGTTCCTTCCCATTACAACGAGGTTATAGTCAGTGAATTATCAAATTGAAGAAAATTGTATTGTACCAAATAGAAGCAATTATATTCTTTTTCCTTTTTACAAGAAATAAAGAATAATGGCTAATCCAGTATTTAGTCCCTAAATTTGCGGTTTTGCTGGGAAGATACTGACTCTCACTCCATAGTTCATATGTTTCCCTCGCATGAGGGCTAACATCTCGCTTTGGTTTCCAAACACCTATACTAAATTGAGGATTTTAGTCTGTCACCTTAAAATATCCAATTCTACGCCCATCATTGAATATTTACCTATTTATTTGCACCAATCCCATGGACTACAGTCTCATTCATGAAATCCAATGTGATTCTTACTTTGTTGTAGAAGGCATAGCTCTCTTGGATCATATGTTTTACTATAAATTTTAACAATTCAATTGGCCTGATAGAAAAGTAACTGAAGTTCAAAGTTTGAAACATCACAATTATGAAATTAAAATATTGCACAATAATCTTGATTCTTCACATGACCATGTCTCTTTATAGGGAGTAGGACAAAGAAATCTATTTAGAATTTATGAGGAAGATATAACAAAACATAAATTATATATATATATATATATAAATAAGTTTACAAAATAAGAACGAAAAGTACAAAAAATTAACTCAATCTCCTTCCCAAGCAAATCCCTTGAAGTTCCTTTGAATCTCTTTCTCTCTTTACGATAACACTGAAATCTCTCTTAGAAATGTATGGAAAAAGAAATATCACTTTTCCTCTCCTCTTACAACTGTTAGAGACACTCTCCAAACTCTCCTACACAGTTTCAACACTCACACACACCTTTGATACTCATGCCTCCCTTCATTCTGACTTTAAAAAAACTCTTTTATAATGTAGCGACAAATTTCCTAAGAGTCTCTTCAAGCACCCTGACATAAAGATTTGTATATGCAAATATTTATTAAGTTGAAACCACTTAACAACGCCAAAAACTAGATGCAAGTAGATTTATAATAAATGTGCAAAAATATTTTTATTAATATAATTTATCCTTTAAAACTCTTTTTAAACTGCCGAATCTCTCCTAAATATCAACACAAGTATATGTATCATTCAAGTAATAAAGGGCTCTAATAGAGTCCTAGATATCGATCGCACAGGGAAGTTGGAAAATCCTAAACTAAATTATGGAAATTATTTTAGAATAAAAACAAAAAATAAAAGTAAAGTGCAAAACTTGAAAATTGACTATTCAGGTGAATGCTAATTAAAATACAGATGTACGATAACCAAAATAAAACTAAACTAAATATTAAACTTTCAAAAATAAAATTACGAAAGTTAAACAAAGTTTTTGTTGTGACGGAAAGTTTAAATTTAAGAAAACATCATTCTCTTTTATAATGAGTATATGGTTTGTGAAGAAATTGAAATCATTTAAAAAATATATATATAATCTGTTTGTGCCAAACAGGAGAAGACCTAATCTTTACCCTCTTCCGAGTACTATAAAGAATATTGACTAATTTAGAATTTGGTCCCTAATTCCATGGTTAGGTTGGGAGGATACCAACTGCCACTTCAAAGCTCCCACTACTCCCTCCCCTGAGGGCTAACAATCTTGCATTAGTTTCCAATCAACTGAACTAAATTGGGGGTTTTAATCTGTCACCTTAAAATCTCCAATTCTGCATCCAACAAAAGTATATTTCCCTATTTATTTGCACCCAATCTCATGGATGACATACTCTTCCATGAAATCAAATGTGATTCTACCTATGTTGTAGAAGTCATATCTCATTTAAGAACATGTGTCTCTCAACAAATTTTAACATTTCAATTGACTAGATCGAAAAGTAAATGATGATTGGAGTTCAAATCATCACAAATTATTATCAGTTAAAATTGCAGAAAACAAAATTTATTCTTCACAAAACCATATCTTCAAAGTAGAGAGAAGGATAAAGAAGACTACTTAGAATTCATGAGAATGATACGATAAAACACAAATTTCATGTATAAAAATAAGCTTACAAAATAAAAGAAATAAAAATACAACTTATCTCACAATCCTTCTCAAGCAAATCCCTAGAAATTCTCCCCAAGCCTTTCTCTCTTTACAATCACTTCCAATTCTCTCTTAGAAATTTAATGAAGAAGAACTCTCTCACCTTCTCTCTCCTCTTACAAACCTAGAGGAAAATCTCCTCTTCTCTCTCTATCTCTCACGCCACCCCCTAAAAGCTTCTCTTTTTCACACCCCTTAGTCTCTTCAAGTCATCTTCTTTTATTTTGGGCTGCCTCCTTTAGAAAAGAATTCAAAATTCCCTCCAAAAATCAACTCTTTTGAATTCAAAAGATGTGTCATTTGATCTAAGAGTCATATCCCTTCATAAAAGAACCTTCCAAAGTGTATAGATGCATTGAATTACTCCAAGAAGTGTGTAGAATAAGTGTCCCTTTGAAAATTTGAGAAAAAATTGTCTCGAACCACCATAATTTGAAAAATTCATCTCTGGTACATCATGCACAGATTTGGCGCATGATGTGCGAACTCTCTAGAATCCAAAGCTGGCTCTTTTTGCTCCAAATTTCGTCTATTTTGCCATTTTTGCTCCAAATGACCAAAAATGATATGCCTGCAACAAAAACACAAAAATACCCTTCTTCACAGTGTAATATCACAAAAAATAAGCATAAAATAGGCACTTAAAACAGTATATTATTTTGGTGTATCACACCCCTTCAAAATCCGTCCTAATTCAATGAATTTGTGAAAATAATCGTCTCTGACACCTAGGCCCAAAAATATGGCACCTAAGCATTATCTTCTCTGGATTCTGGTGCCTAGGTGCCAATTCAATTTTTGAAAGAACCATCTTTTGACTCCAAATTTTGTCTTTTTTGCATCCATTAAGCTCCAATTGCCTAGACTTAGCATACCTGTAAGAAAATATGAAAATAAATTTCTTTAAAATTCAATGTCACCAAATATAAGCCTTAAATATATATGTAAAATTGAATATTTTTTTGGCATATAAAAATCCCACAAACTTATCTCTTACTTGTACTCAATTAATTTTTTTACTACATACTTAAGGTAGTGAGTATCACTTAAAGACTGCTATAATTTTTGTTTTGTAAAGGAATTAGTAAGACTTTTGAAAATTTTTTAATAACTTAGGTTAAAAATAAAGATATAAGAATATCTAGTAATCAAATCTAAGAGTTTTGATTTCCTATTCATTTAAAGAATAATTGTAATTCTTCATATTAAGGATGCTTATAAGAACTATATGAAAAAGAACTTCACTAGTAAAAATGTTAATACATTAATATATATTTAAAAATATACTTAAGCCTCTTTCCTTAAGTTAATTCAAGTGAAGGCAATTTTTGATTAGGCATCTCCTCACATATATTTTTCTTTTTTACTTTTCTTTTTCTTTATTTTTTCTTTTCTTTTCTTTTTTCTTTAAGGTTCATTTTCAATATTTTTTTATTTTCTTTTTCATGTGAAGATTATTATATCAGGATATCCTTTAATGATTTTGATCTTCACTATCCTCTTCTTAAAGTTAAAAACTTCATACATGTCTTACTTAGAAATGCATATTAGCTTTGAAAAAGATTTTTCAAAAAGTCTCAATTCTACATGTCTTACTTAGAAATGCATATTAGCTTTGAAAAAGATTTTTCAAAAAGTCTCAATTCTTTCTTTTTTTATAACTTTAAGACTTTCTTAATATTTACAAAAATATAATTTCCTTTACTTTAAATAGTAAACACATAACATTATACTCTCATACTAAATATCTTAGCTTTTAGAGCCAACCTTCATTATTAAAGATTTTTACTAGTCTACAATCATATTTATAAATTCAAAAATATAATTATCTTTAAGTTGATCTCTAATACCAAAATTTATATTAAAAATACTTTTAAAAATATAGCTCATTGAGGAAAAAAAGTATAATTTCTTTTTTGTTTAATTTTTCTTTCCCCCAAACTTAGATTTTTAATAAGTCAAGCATTTAATGGAAAAATGAAGGTAAAAAGGAAACATAAAATGCATTAAATAAAACTAACCTATAGAGGGCTTTGAACTTGAAACTTTGCAAGTATCAATTAAAAAGAATAGGGTATAAAGCATTATGTAAAACAAGATATATCAAAAAGATTTGCTAAGTAAAGGAGAGTTCTAAACATAAGAAATAAATTGAAAAAAATAAATAGTAATGAAATAAAAATAAACAGACTACATCTACACATAACAAGTTTAACACCTCACTTTACAATACACATGATTTAAAAATAAAATTCACCTAACTAAAAAGAAAAAATAAAAATCAAACTATAAAAAACAAACATGATAGTAAACTATTGATCATCATCCTTATCCTCATCATCTTCATCCTCTTCTTCAAAATCATCTTCAGGCTCATAAGGCATAAAGCGAGGGCAAGTAATGAATTCTACATTATGATCACCCCTCAAATATTTTGCCATAACCTCATTATAAGAAATTTCATAATCAACTTTCCTTTGCATATACTCATCATTATTATAATTTTGAGCTTCCATAGTTCTCATTTGATTTCAGAGAGTCAAAATATCAACCTGTTGACTAAGCACTTGCTATATAACATTCTCTAAAGAAGTTGTGAGAGATGTAGAAGGTCTAGAAGCTAAAGTAGATGATATATCACTGTCTCTACCCCTAGCTTGTTGTTCGGCATGTAACCATATGTATGAACACTGGGCTTATTGATAGGTTTAAGAGGCTGTAATAATTCTTTAGAACTATCATAACTTACCCCTGATTGGTCACATAAAGTAAAAATTAAGGAAGGGTATCCTAAACCTTCAGTAGTCCCACCTTTAGAAGAATTATGGGCATTCCGATAAATGAGAGCGTCAATGTTTTATACTCTTCATTTGTTGAATACAGAAATTCAAAGTAGCTCTCTATTTAGTAACTTCACTCAGATGATTTGTTAGAAGGAGTCGAGCAAAAATAAAATAATGTCAAGCTTTAGAGTGAGCATTTAATATAAAGTAGAGAAGTTTACCTTATGATTATTCTTTATTTTCCAAACTCCTCTTCCATTGGTTACAGAGGCAAAAAAGTCATCGAGTGCCAAATCATATGTATCAAATGTAGAATATTTACAATGAAATTCATCCCTTAATTGATATAGTGCATTGATTATTTCAGGGGTAAATTCAACAGTCTCACCACGTACAAATACTTGATTGTCTGAAGCTTCTCATAGGTTTGCGTAAAATTCTTGGATGATTGAAATAACTGCTACTGTCATGAAATAACAAAAATTTTCCCAATTTCTTGCTACAATCAATCCTTCTATAGTTCCTCTGGGATTATAAAATGCTTGCTCCTGAATCTGTTTCCTTGACATGAGTTGGGTATTATAATGATACTGAGCTTTAATGTTCACAAATTTTTTTTTTGTCACAGGCCTCTTTTCCCTTCATCTTCCTCTTTTAAGGAGCCATAAGAATTCTATAAATTCAAAATATTTTGACATAAACTTGCTATAATTATAAAGTAAACTCCTAAAATCAAAATCATTGCTAAGAAGCTTCACACCATGGATTCTTCACTAGGTTTCTCCAAAAAATTCATTTTTTGGTTTTCAGATAATGTAGGAGAAATCCATGGTGAAAAAAAAATTTTTTAGGTTAAAGTGAAGCTCTTACCAAGAGAACATGAAATCCAAGAATTTCAAGTTCCAAAATCACTTCAAATCCAAGTATTTGGAAGCTCTAAGATGCTTTTTGGCCTTAGTCACAAGGTACGAGATGAACCGAAGCAAAAAAATGGCATCACTGTTCATTTTTGCGACTTTTAATGACTTAGTCAATTTGACGCTTAGGCACCAGTTTTGGCTCCTCAGTGCCAATGCTTAAAATTTTAAATTTCAAAATTTTTTTGTAAGCGTTTTACACCAAAGCACTCAATCTTCTAATTAATTTAAATTCACATTAATTTTTATAATGAAGTAATTTACTAACATTAAATTTCCACAAACTACAAATAACTTCACATTTATATATGAATCCAAACAATTACAAACAAGTATTTTGAAATCACGACATAAAACTTAGTGTCGAAATCACACCAACAACATCCTAACACTAAAAACTAAACATCAAATACTAATAGAAGACATAATAAGTCTAATATCAAAAACTAAGAAAATCCAGTATAACTAAACACATATAAGCTCTTATAAACTAGAATTCTAAACTTTAGAGTTGATACACATCTTCATGTTCAATACTATCATCTTCTCTAATATCTCCCATTGATTGGCGATGAACAAATAAGTTATAGAAAGGATGGTGAGGAAATTCGTCAGTCGAATCTTTTTCAATCCATACATTTTTCTTATACATTTGCATCGTAGGCTCTTCCATAAGTCCAGTGTGATCAAGTTTTTGTTTAAATCTCCAATCTAGATGGTTGAACTAATCAGAAATGTGTTAATCACATTCAAAATATTAATCATGTTATTCGTCAACTTCTTAATCTTCTTCAAAATAACAAATGAACTATCCAAAAATTGGGGTCGTTAAGGTGATGAATTTTGAGATGATTGATCCATAGGAATATTTCTGTCATCCAATTCTCCATTTTCTAAGTAGTTATAGTTTAATATTGGGTTCATGGACTTTTAAGGAACAAGCACTTTTTCCCAATTTTCATATGGAACTTATGATTTGCTACAAAGCAAAAATATTATGGATGGATGCCCAAGACCATGATTAGATCTTTTCAAAATCAAACCAAGAATATGTTTTAATGTTATAGCACTCACATCAATAGGTTTTCCATTTTGAATACAATAGTTCAATATAGCAATTTCCTTCATCACTTTACTGATTTTCGTAGTAGGGAGTAATTTGACCGAAATAAAGATATGCCAAGGCTTTGATGCAGAATTTAATATTGCTGAAGGAAAACTTACATTGTTGTCATCTCTTTTCTCCCAAGTTCCATCTTCATCCATCAAGAATCTAAAAACTTCATTCATATTCTCTATTGTAGTGGCAAATTTAGCGTAGTGACAAATCGAAACATTTTCGATCAAAAGCAAATAATTAAATCTTGAAAGAGTAAAAGATACCCACATGCCTCAAACATATACAACTCCTTGATTAATCACATGAAGATTTTCATAAAATTCCTTCACAGCAAAATGATCTTCATCCATCAAAAAAATGATCTCTATGAGCGCAATTATGTAGCATAATACTTCCCATTGCCACTACACAATGATCTCTTCCATAATAGGACCATGAGTATTGAATCCTTGATTAACAAAATCTCTTTCCTTGATCAAACTATTTTTCATCAGGATCTTATCATGCTACCTCTGCGCATCGAAACTAATGAACTTTCTCTAGTTGAAAATCCCATTTTTAGAAGTTTCCTTAGAGTTGGAAGCCATAAGAACAAGAATAAGGATCCTCTCCTTCTATACTAATTTAATTTAACTCTAAATGGAAGGTTTTAGGTTTTATATAGAGAAACTTTGGTAAAAAACTGTCAATAGTAGGTTATGGGGCAGTTTTTCCAATTACAACGCCTTGGCACCTAATTCTGGCACTTAGGCAATGGGCTTTCTGAAAACTGGTGCTTAGGTGCCAGATTTAGGGGCCTAGGTGCCAGTGCTCCATGAAACAGGCTCTTAGGCACCAGTGTAGGTGCCTAGTCGCTAGTGCACTTTTTTTTACTGCTTCGCTTAAGGTCCAAATAAGGCTGTAAAAAATGGCTCATTGTTCGCGAACAACTAGTGTTCGACTCGTTAAGAAACTCGTGTTCTGCTCAGTCGCTAAGTTAATGAGCCAAACACAAACAATGATTTCTTCATTCACATTCTACTCGTTTTTGTACGAAAAAATACTCATCAAATAGTATGCATGAAGCTTCTATCTTTGCAGCTAATCAAAGGGTCCTCACTACCACAACTTGGCCTAAAAATTTCTTTAAAAAGAAGGCTACCATCAGTAAATTCACGGATGGGGATAGGAATACTAGTTATTACCATGCTTGCATCAAATATAGGAGGAAATGTAATGTCATTCATAACATTGTGAACTCTCAAGGCATCAAACTTTATGAAGAGGCTGCCATTGCTAATGATGCCGTGGAGTATTTTCATAGAATTCTACACTCATCCTCTTCTTAGAGAACCTAGCTAGATGCATCTTTGTTTCAGGAGGAGGTAGATTATTTCATACACTCAATCTGACTGATATTCCCACTAAAGAAAAAATCTGGGGAGCTCTGAACACCATTGATCCCAGTAAAACTGCTAAGTCGGATGGTTATTCTTCAGATTTCTATAAGAAGTTTTGGAATATAGTAAAGCTTGACGTGATTAATACAATTCAGTATTTATTCAAAGGGAATGCTCTCCACAATTACTTTAGTGCTTCTAATATAGCTTTGATCCCAAATCTTCTAACAAATCCCATTGGAAACATTTCAGACCCATTTCCCTTACCACTGTTTATGCAAGATCATTAACAAAATCTTGGTGAATAGATTGAAGCCTCATATTTGTAAACTAATTAGACTCAATCAGACAGCTTTTATTAGTGGCAAAAGCATCACTTATAGTGTATTATTAGAGAAAGAACTTGTCATAGAAATAGATAAGGCTTGTAGAAGAGGGAATTCAATCTATAAGATGGATGTTATGAAGAATTATGACACCATCAACTACAAATTCATTCTTGACACTCTAAGGCCTTAGGGGTTCCCTTCCAATTTCTGTGAGCATATTTTCAGGTGGTTGCAAGGTAATGTTAACTCCATTCTTATCAGTGGTAGAGCCCATGGTTTCTTCACTGCTAATAAAGGCCTCAAACAAGGTGCTCCACTATCACCCACTCTATTTATCTTGACAATGAACTATTTTCGCAGGCTAATTGACAACGTAATTCCTTCTACTTCTTCTAATTTGTTTCATCATAAGTCTAATTTACCTGTAAGTCACCTCTTGTATGCAAATGAATCATACTATTTTTCAGGGCCACTAAATCAGCTTTCAAAAAAGTTATGCATTATCTTGAGACTTTCTATCAGTGCTCGGGCTTGGAATTCAATACCACTAAAAGCACCTTTCTGTTTAGCTATAGAACTAAGGATCATCTCAAACAGTGGATACAACATTTTACTGGATTCTCCACTGCTTCCACTCCCTACTATTATCTTGGAGTCCCCCTCATCAAAGGTAGAGTTAAACAGGTGCAGTTTGATCAGGTTATTGCCAAGATTGATGCTTAGCTTAACTGTTGAACTAGTTCTTTTCTTTCCAATAGGGGTAGAATCACCTTACTGAAAAGTATCTTAAATACCTTCCCACAGTATATTTTGCAAATGTCTAGTATGAAGAAAAATACTCAGTTCCCATTAGAGATATGCTTTAATATATTCCTATGGTTAGGGCAAAAAAAAAAAACAACTCCATTGAGCTAGCTGGTAGAAAGTCGTAAGGCCAACAATTATAGGGGGACTGGGATTTAAAGGGCTCTGTCAATTACAACAAGTTAATATTTGTAAGTTGTGGATCAAATAAAGGTAGCAGGACTCACTTTGTTCCAAATTGCAAGGGAATTCATCCAAATCTGGTTGTGAGGAAAATTGGTGACTCTAAAATATGGGTCCTCCTTAAGGTAAGACAACAAGCTAAAAACCTATTCTTATGAGATTTGGGGCAAGGCAACATAAATTTATGGTTGGATAAATGATGTCCTGAAGAAATGCCACATCCTCTTCATCAAAACTCCAACTTTGATCTATGGGTGGCTGATTGTTGGGAGGGAAACAATTGGTCATCTGCTATGCTTCACACCATGGTTGCCCCCTCTTATACTGAAGCTATATCTAAGTTACCCATTGATACTTCCAGAAAATATTTCATAGTTACCTTTTAGAGCAAATCTCAAAGCTTAACACAAGCAATATTTGCTGAACTGTATCAGTGGGGGTTTGTTCCCTAGGCCGAATGCCTTTGGAATAAATCTCTTACTCCTTCTATGTCTTTCTTGGGTTGGAGACTGTTCCACCATTTTTACCAATTGATGACATCCTTAAACTCAAGGGATTGAGATGTCCCTCTAGAATTTCTCTATGTCTGCAAACAAAAGAGTCTTTTATCTATCTATTTTTTCAGTGCCTTTATTCACAAATTGTTTAACCATTGATACATTGTATTAGATTGGAATCAGTTAACTCATTGCTAAACAAGTTGGGCTAAGCTAAAATTGGGCTCTATTCCTTTTATCATGGCATAGTTCATTTAGATGGTTAAGAATTAAGCCAAGTTTGATAATTGCCTCATCCCTACTTCTAAGGTGGCTGCCAACTGTAAGACATTCCTATGCAAGCTAATATGTCTAAAGAATTTTCCTAATTTCTATAATTCATCATGGCAAGGTGGTACCCCCAAACTTGAGGTCACTAAGGTGAAAGACCTTCCCAACCTTTTATTAAGACTAACACTGATGGTTGCTTTTCAGATCTAGGTGCTGGTATAGGGGTGCTTTTAGGGATCATGTAGACAGGTGCCTTCTGTTCTTCTACTCCTTTATTTAAGTCAATGATCCTTTGGAAGCTGAGGTGGTTGCTGTTTTTTGGGCCATTAAGTTAGCAACTCACAACAACTAGGCACAATTACAGGTGGATATGGATTCCTCTTTACTTTTGAGGGTTCTCAGTGATCAAGATTCTCATCCTTGGCACATTTCTCATTGGCTCAAGAAGATTAAGTCATTGAGGACTCCTTTTCCCATTCATTTTACTTTTATATATAGAGAGGGCAATAATCTTGCTAATTGGTTGGCCAAATTTGGAAATGCTTCTAACTCAACTCTTGTTTCCAAAACCCCTTTTCTACACACACACACAGACACACACAGACACAGACACACACACACACACACACACACACACACACACACACACATATATATATTGATGAGTAGTATTCTAAAAAAATAAATTAGGCTACAAAGAATTATAATAATTAAAAGTAATAATTATAAATAAAATTTTTTTAATTAGATTCAAATGATATTTTAATATAAACAATCATTTTTTAATCTTGCCCCAACCTTTAACATTTTATGGCTACGTGATTAAGGTTGTGAAAATGACTCTTTGTTCATGAACAACTTGTGTTTGGCTTGCTAAGCAAATGAGCCAAACATGAACACATTTTTTTAGCTTGAAATGTAAACAAGCCAAACACGAGCTAAGCTTGGGCTCACTAGTGATCGACTTGTTTACACCCTTAGGTCCCAATAACTCTTATACCTTCCATAAAATTGAATAACTAAAATGTTTTTATGTATTTTTTTAACATGTAAGTCTCCAAAACACATATAATTTAATCGAAAGAGTTATTAGCAATAAGGTTTAACATTGGAGTTTTTGATACTTACAAATTAAAAACAAATTAAACAAATAACTATAAGTTGTCTCCCATAAAGTGCTTGGTTTAACGTCGTCAGCCCAACATTCTCAGTCTTTACTCTAGGTGACCCAAGACTAAAACCACTTTTAAAATTGGTTTGTGCCCATCAAAATAAGGTTTTAACCTATGTCCATTAACTTCAAATATTTTTTTAGTTCTAGGATCTTCAATATCCAAAACTCCATATGGTTGGACTTTTATAACAATAAATGACCCTAATCACCCGGACTTAAGTTTTCTGGGAAATAATTTCAATTTTGTGTTATAAAACAAAACTTCTTGTACAGATTCAAAATTTTTTTTAATCTTCAGATCATGCCAATTTTTCATTTTTTCCTTATAAATCTTAGCATTTTCATAAGATTTATTTCTGATATATTCGAGCTCATTTAGTTGCAATAATCTTTTCTCACCAGCATCTTTTAAATTAAAATTAAATTTTTTAATAACCTAATAAGCTCTATGCTCCAATTCTACTAGTAAGTGACAAGTTTTTCCAAAAAATAAGTCTATATGGAGAAATTCCTATAGAAGATTTGTAAGCTGTTTTGTAAACCCATAATGCAATATCTAATTTAGTAGACCAATCTATTTTGTTAGGATTTATAGTCTTTTCCATGATTCTTTTAATTTCACGGTTAGATAATTCTACTAGACCATTAGTCTGGAGATGATAAACAATGAACATCCTATGTTCAATATCATATTTTTCAACAAAATTTTCAATTATTTAATTCCTAAAATAAGATCCCCCATATGTATTGATTATTCTTGGTATTCCATATCTTGTAAAATATTTTTCATTAAAAATTTTAAAACACTCCGAGCATTACATTGAGGTAAAGTAACTACTTCAATCCATTTGGAAACATAGTCTATTACAATTAATATATATAAGTTTCCTAAAGAGGGTACAAATGGTCCCATAAAATCCAATCCCTAAACATAAAAAAATTCAACTTCCAATGTAAAATTTAGGGGTATTTCATTTCTTTTTGAAATAATTCCTATTCGCCGACATCGATCACATGTTTTTATATATGTATTAACATCGCCAATAAAATCCAGATTGAAAATTTTTATTTGCAGTTCTACCAATTCTGAAATGTCCACCAAATTCAGAATCATGATATTTTTGAATAATTTTTTTCAGTTTTTTCATATGGTACACATCTTCGAATAACTTAATCTTTACATTGCTTATATAAATATGGGTCATCCAAAAAATCAAATTTTGCACCATGAATAAATTACTTGTGTTGTTGATCCATACGGTAAAAGATCACTAATGATATAGTTCATTATGTTCGCATACCATGGTACACGCCATTCATTAATAGTGTATAGTTGTCAAAACCATTTTATGATGCTTATGCTTTAATTAAAGAAATGTCGACCAATAATTTTTAATGGCCTTCTGAGAGGGTGAATACAAAGAAAGTATCCAATATTCATTAATCTGATGCATTTACTATGTTAACAAATCAAGTTGCTATAATTTCAAGGAAGTTAGACCAATTTGGAATGAATTTTTCTCAACCAATCTCTATAATTAAAGAAAATTCATTAGGATAAATGTTAGATTCTCAAGCATCATTATAAACTTTGAATGTCATAAATAACAAGCATTATAACCCATATTCAAACTATTATAACCTAGGTTGGAAGAACCATCCCAACTTCAATTGAATAAATTCTACCGGTGGTAATAATCAGCAATGGGGGAAAAATCAAGTAAACCTATTAGGAAACTGAAACAACCAAGGGAGTAATAATTATAGATCTACTTATCCTCTAGGTTTCAACAGTAATCTGAAATTTAAGAAGAAGAAGTTTTCTATAGAAGAAGTGGTGTTACAAATGGGAAATTAATTACAAAGTCAAGGAGATACAATTAGAAATATTGAGAATCAACTTGGAAAAATTGCAAATTCTTTAAGTAATAGATCTCAAGGAGCACTTCCTAGTTCTATTGAAACAAATCCAAAGAATAAAGGGCATGTAAAATCCATTCAACTTAGAAGCGGAAGAGAGTTGGAAGGTAGAGTTCAAAAAGAAACTTAAGTAGAGAGAGAAGAAATTAAAGAATCAAAAGAGGACTCCAAAAGATTCTGAAAGACCTATTCCTCTGCTGAAAATTAATTTGGAAAAACCACCACCTCCATTTCCTCAGAGACTTCATTTGGATAAGCAATTTTCAAAATTTCTGGAAATTTTTAAGAAGCTAATAATTAATATTCTATTTGCTGAAGCCTTAGAACAAATTCCAAGCTATGTAAATTTTATGAAGGATAATCTCAAGAGGAAAATGAAGTTTGAAGATAATGAGACTATTGCACTTAGTGAGGAGTGCAGTGCAAATATTCAGAAGAAGCTTCCTGAAAAGTTTAAAGATCCTGGTAGCTTTACAATTCCATGTATGATAGGAGAAAGATTTTATGGGAAAGCTTTATGTGATTTAGGAGCAAGCATTAACTTTATGCCATTATCAACATTCAAAAGATTGAGATTAGGAGAATAACCCCTACTACTGTAACTCTACAGTTAGCAGATCATTCAATAACTTATCTTAAAGGAACTATAGAAGATGTCCTGGTGAAAGTGGATCAATTTATCTTTTCTATTGATTTCATTGTGCTGGATATGGAGGAAGATAAAGAGATACATATCATTTTTGGGAGACCTTTCCTAGCCACAAAAAGAGGAATGATAGATGCGCAGAAAGGGGAATTAACTATGCACGTCAATGATCAAACTTTTACTTTTAACATATCAAGATCAATGAAATATCCTAAAAAAGGTAAAGATGATGAATGCTATAGAATGGATGTTATAAGATATCAGACTGAATGCAATTTCAAAACAAATTATGAAGAAAAAATTGAAGTAAAAGATTTGGAACATGAGCAAGAAGAGTAATTAGATCAATGTGAAGATCTTTTAAGGAAGATTCAAACTATGTTCGAGAAAGTTTTGAAATTTTGGACACGATAGAAAAAAATAAATCATTTCTCACATCAATAGAAAAACTTGCAGAACTTGAGTTGAAATTACTTCCTGATCATTTAGAATATGCCTTTTTAGGTGATTCATTTACTTTTCCAGTTATAATTTCCTCAAAGTTAACGATGGAAGAAGAAGAAAGATTGATGAAAATTTTGAAAAATTTAAGAATGCATTTGGATGGATAATTGCTGATATTAAAGGAATTAATCCTTCAATTTGTATGCCTAGAATTCATATGGAAGTGAACTGTAAACCTAAGGCTGATCCTCAAAGGCGATTAAGTCCTGTTATAAAAGAAGTACTAAGAAAGAAATTTTAAAGTGGTTAAAAGCTGGAATTATCTACACTATTTTAGATAGTGCGTGGGTTAGTCCAATTCATTGCATTCCTAAGAAAGGAGGAGCAACTGTGACTAAGAATGAACATAATGAGTTAATATCTACTAGACAAGTCACAGGGTGACGAATATGCATTAATTATAAAAAATTAAATCTTGACACAAGGAAAGATCATTTTTCACCACCCTTTCTCAATCAAATGTTGGATAAACTAGGTAAGTATAAATACTTTTATTTTTTGGATAGATATATTGGTTATCACCAAATACAAATAACTTTTGAGGATAAAGAGAAAACAACTTTTACCAGTCCTTATGGCACATTTGCTTTGAGAAGAATGCCCTTTGGTTTATGTAAAGCCCCTACAATATTTCAAAGATGTACAATGAAATTTTTTTGTGATTTAATTAAAAAAGGGATTTAAGTATTTATGAATGATTTTTTAGTGTTTGGGACTTCATTTGACTCATGTTTAGAATATTTATCAAAAGTTCTTAAGCACTGTGAAGAAACAAATTTAGTTCTTAATTGGGAAAAATACCAATTCATGGTAGCAGGAGGAATTGTATTATGACATAAAATATCAGAAAATGGTATGGAAGTAGATCCTACTAAAATTCAAGTGATCGTTAATTTACCTCAACAAATGTAAGGGAAATTAGGAGTTTTTAGGACTTGCTGGATTCTACAGACGATATATTAAAGACTTTTCAAAATTGCTAAGCCTTTATGCCTTTTACTGGGAAAGATGTAATTTTCAATTTTGATGAAGAGTGCCTAAAAGCTTTTAAGTTATTAAAAGAAAAATTAGTCACTGCAACAATTATAGTTTCACCAGATTGGGAAAAACCTTTTGAACTGATGTGTGATGCTAGTGATTATGCTATTGGAGTTGTTTTAGGACAAATATATGTTAATATTTTTAAAGTAATTTACTATGCTAGTAAAACTCTTCATGAAACTCAAATTAATTATACAAAAACTAAAAAAGAGTTATTAGCAATAGTATATGCCTTTGATAAATTTAGATCATATTTAATTGAAACTCATTGCGTAGTGCATACAAATCATTTTGCTATTAAGTACTTAATAAAAAATAAGGATGCTAAACCAAGACTTATAAGATGGATTCTTCTTTTGCAAGAATTTAAATTTGAAATAGTAGATAGGAAGGGGACTGAAAATCAAATTACTGATCATTTTTCCAGACTTGAGATAGAAAAACCACTCAATTTTGAAAAAAAAACAATTAATGAACATTTTTTAGATGAAAAATTGTTCAATATTAATGAGTGGCGTGTTCCGTGGTATGCTGACATTGTGAACTTTTTTGTTAGTGATATTATACCCTATGGAATGACATACAGACAGAAGAGAAAATTTATTTCTGAAGTTAAGACTTATTTTTGGGATGACCCATTTTTATATAAATAAGGAAATGATCTGATTATTCGAAGAAATTTATTTCTGAAGCTAAGCCTTATTTTTTGGATGACCCATATTTATATAAACAAGGAAAGGATCTGATCATTCGAAGATGTTGTATCTTTAGAAGAAACTTATGAAATTAACAAAAAATGTCATAATTCTGATTTTGGGGGACATTTTGGTGTTGATAAGATAACATACAAAAATTTTCAATCTGGATTCTATTAGCCTACTATCTTAAGAGATGTTAATGCTTATATTAAAACTGATAGATTTCAACGAGTAGGCAAAATTTCTAGAAGAAATGAGATGCTCCTCAATTATATGCTAGAAGTTAAAATATTTGAATCCAAATAGATAGAAGCTATTGCTTTAACTCAATGTGATGCTCAAAGTATTACATAATTTTTGAAAATGAACATATGTTGTAGATTTATGATGCCGAGATTTATCATAAGTGATGGGGGAAGTCATTTAAGAAATGCCATATTAGAGAAATTATTAAAGAAATATCATATAAATCACAGAATTGCTACTGCTTATCATCCTCAGACAAGTGGTTTGACTAAATTATCCAATTGGGAAATTAAAAGAGTTTTAAAAAAATCTGTGAATCCAACAAAAATGGATTGTTCAGTCAAACTTGACTATGCTTTGTGGGCTTTAGGACTGCATATAGAACTTCTATAGGAATGTCCTCATATAGGCTAGTATTTGGGAAAGCTTGTCACTACGAGTTGAACTTGAGCATAAAGCATTATAGGCTATTTAAGAATTCAATTATAATTTAAAATATGTTGATGAGAAAAGATTATTGCAATTAAATGAGATTGAAGACATAAGGAATGAATCTTATGAGAGTACTAAGATTTACAAAGAAAAGATGAAAATGTGGCATGATCTAAGGATTCTTACTAAAAACTTTTAGCCAGGGCAACAAGTTTTGCTATATAATGCAAGATTAATATTATTTCCAGGTGGATGACCTCATTTGTTGTGATAAACGTTTATCCTTATGGAGCTGTGAATATTAAAGATACTAAAACTGAGAAAGTATTTTAAGTGAATGGTCATAAACTGAAACTTTATTTTGTAGGGATCAACGTAAATTTAACGATCGAATGATGTTGGGTCGACCAGAATAAGCACTGGTTATGTCGGGCTGACGATGTTAAACCAAGCGCTTTGTGGGAGGCAACTCATAGTTATCAATGTGTTTTTGCATTGATTGTTGTTTGTGTGTGATTAAGAAAACTTGGGGTAGTATTTTTGAAACTATTATGCGTTAGTATTGATTTTAAGACTTTATTTAGTGATCTAGATATGCTAAAATGAGAATTTTGACATTAAGTTGACTGTTGCAAAATTGAGCACTGGAGCTTAAGTGACAATATTCGACACTTATGCACGAAAGTTAAAAACCATGTGAGAAATTAAAGTTATAAAAGTTTTAACCACCAATTGGTTGATTAAAACATGTCAAGGCTATTTTAGGACGTGCCTATAAGTTAGTTGAAAGATTTAGGCCTCTAAATAAAAGGGTTTTGTGATGGAACTTCACCCCAAAAATATTTTTAGCCCTAAATTCTAAGAGAAAGAGAGATTTAGAAAACAATGCCTGCATGGGAGATGGATTTGAAGAAAAAGGAAGAGACCATGAGGAGGAAATTCATTAGTCAAAGTGCACAAAAGATGTATAACGGTTTCTTGGCCCGTCTAGAGCATACTGGAGTGAAAATTTTGTGTATAAGAGATGTATAACGGAAATTTATTAGTTTTGAAGGAATCAACAAAATTGAGGCTAGCGTGAATTTACTTGAGGCAAATGCAAATGAAGTTAATGCCCATCTAGAGCATATTGGATGATAATTGAAAATGCAATTTAGTCACACTAGTTATATAGAAGAAGCGAATAAGGCGATTTATCTTAGGCGGAAATGGATTGAAGAAGATTGTATCAGAGCTCATCACCACCATCCGTTTCATCAACTCTATATTTTAAATGCCCTAGGAGAGACTAATGAAAGACCAGAATTTGTCCCAAAAAATGAAGAATGGAATTAACTTCAGTGTTAAAGTTTGTTTTTTAGGAGTCTTTGTTTTTATGTATTAATGTTAAATATTGTTTTTGGAGTTTATGTCTGTTATGTGTTTAATTCTGAATGTTTGTTAAGTGTTCGTATTTTGGTAAATTTTCTCATCTTAGACTTTTTGGAGTGAGAATTAAGTGTTACTTGTACTTGTACTAGTTCGTAAATGAATATAAGTGTTTGTTTGTGTGAAAATTTTGTGTTATTTTAGCCTCAAATCGAATGAGTTATATTGGAGAATTTTGAGAAAGGGGAGAGTTAAGGGAGAGGAAAATAGTCACTTAAGTGTTATAAGACCATTTAGGGGTGGTATACTTAGGCTAATAATGCATTTTACTTAAGTGCAAAAATTATCAAAAATAGTGCTCTAACGCCTAAGCACCACATTCTTGTGCTTAAGCGCAATGTAACCCGAGAGGCAGATGCCTAAGCTCCACTTATTTGCACTTGAGCGTCAATTCATGAATATTGGTTTGCGAATGGTTAAAGGTGAAAAATAACCCCGAAAATCGTCGTTTTTACTCTCGTCGTCACCTTCTTCCTCCCGAGTTCGCAATTTTGAAGTCTAGGGTAAGCCTTTTCTTGAAGATTTCTTGGTGGATTCAAGCAAAATTTGCTAGATTTGGATTTCTTAATGTAAGAGCTTCACTTTTATGTAAAAATTTTAGAATTTCACCATGTACTTTGAGTACATTTAGAGAAACCCAAAAATCACTATTCATGGTGAAGAATGAGGAAAAATATATGGAAATTACATAGAAAGTGTAGTTTATGCTTATAGAAGTTAAGTTTAGTAGATAATACTTGATTTTTGAAGTTATTGTGAAATTTTTTGAAATTTATAGAATGGCCCCAAGAATGAAGAGAAGTAAAGGAAAGACCCCCTTTGATTCGAGCAAGTTTGTGAGTTCAAAAGCTCAAGATAGGTATAGTGACGGTCTACAGTCACAAAAGTTAATTCCTGAGCATTGTTTCAAAAATTTAGGTGGATCCGTAGAAGATTTGATTGTTTGTTGACAGTGGGAATGATTTTGCTATTTTTCTATTGTGGCTATTATTTCTATAGTTTGGGAGTTCTATGCAAACCTCCCTCAGGCAGAGGAGGATCGAGTCATGGTTTGAGGAAAATTGGTACTTTTTTTACCAGAGGTAATCAAGATGTTCTACCATTTACCACTTGATGATTTGTGTTTTTATGCAAACTATAGTCTGACTGAGATGGGATTGAATGAGATTATTTCATATTTTATTGTTGGAAGAAGAATTTGGAAAATGACAAATGAGAGGAGAGTCAACTTTTTCACTTCCAAGTTAAGTGAACCATCGAAGTCGTGGCACAACTTTATTTCAGCTCGTCTGTTATCAACAAATCATCTCAGTGAAGTTACGAGGGAGAGAGCAACATTGAACTATTATATTCAGGAAGGCAAGCTCATCAATATTGGAGCTTTGATATGTGAAACTATCATCAGTTCTGCCACTGCCACTACTACTGCAGGTTTGGGATTTGCTTCCTTGATCTTTTATTTATGTGAGCAGGCTGAAGTGAGATATGATAGCTGGGAAGAAGTATTATTTCCTCTAAAGCCAATTACAAGTGTGAATATGATGTCATTTTTAAAGCATTCTATTTTTGGCTAGAGAGGAGGATTTTCATGGAGTTATGGAATGTCGACGTTTGCTGCTTCTACCTCTGCTGCTTCTACATCTAGACCATCTACCTCGCGAGCTTATACTTCTAGAGGTGAGTCTAGTGAAATTCAAAATCAATCATTGTAGAGGATGATGGACAATATCAATTATACTACAAATAAGGTAAAAAATTTAGAAAGCTTTTCATATCATATTGATGGGCATAATAAAAAGAAAAGTGATTATGAGGAGAAATTTCATTCATCTTTGGAAAGCCTCATTAGAGGTAACCAAAGAGTGGAATATCCTTCAGATCCTAGATACTTTGATTATGATCCCGCAGATGTCTGGAATAGAGGTGATTCTGTTGATGATGAGGAGGACTGATTTATTTTTATGCTTGTAATATGTGATGGACTATGTAGTGTGGACTTGTTACATTTGCATTTGTGTACTTGTTTGGACTTTGTGATGTGTTGGACTTTTTTTTAATTTTTATTGTGATGTTTGTGTTTTGTTAGTATTTTGTTTTAAATTCTAGGGTTCTAATTGTTGTTGTGTGTTAATTATTGTGTTTTAGTTAGTTAGGATTGAACTTATTTATATGTATTATGAAAAGATGAAAATCTTGCTAACTTTAGTTTTAAACTTTAATTTCAGAAAACTGCCATCCTATATTTTTCTTTTATCTTGTCAGTGTGTTTGTTTTTATGTTGAGACTATGAAATCAAAGTTAGTGTGTTTGTTAGTTTTTATGTAGGTACCCACTACTTAGAATTTTAATGAATCTCTACATGTTGAATTAAAATGAAAATGAAAATGATAGAAAATTGATCAAAAATTAATTTTACTCAGGTTTTTAATTTTATACTTGTAGAGTCAGGTATAAAAATTCTTTTAAGCATGTTACTTCAATTTTCATTCCTGCTTAAATATATCTACTGCTAAACTATTTAATCTTGTTAAAAATTTAAGTTTGGGGGGAATGAAAAATAATTTCAAAACTTGAATTTTATTTGTATTCAAATGTGCTTAAGTGAATTGGATTTAAAAAGAAAAATGATCATGTGTATGAAGTTATATTAGGGAAGTAAATTTTGATTATAAAAATGAGTAAAAAAATTAGTTAAAATTATGAGTAATGAAGAAAACCTTTCAGTTAAAAATTTTAGTGTAGAAAATGCTAAATATAGTGTAACTATCTTTAGTAAGAAAAATTGTATTTTTGAAAAATTTAGAAATTTAAGATTTTATTTTTAATAGTTAAATTTCTTTTATTAAAGATAATTTTCAAAACTATTATTATATTTATAAGTAAAAGATTTATATAAGGACTTTGCTTTAGGAAAGGAGAAGTGGAATTCAAAACCTTTAAAGGTCTATCCAGATATATTAATCCTTGCCTGAAAAAGAAAAATAAAAAGAAAAAGAAAAAGAAAAAGAAAAGAAAAGAAAAGAAAAAATGTAAGGGAGGAGAACCTTGAGGATTAGTGCCTAATCAAAAAATGGTTCCACATTTGATCATTTTAAAGTATAAGACTTGAGAAACTCTTAAGCTTAGGGATATAATATAGTAATTAAAATTATTCTTAATAAAAATTTTTAAGTGGAGATAATAGAAGGACTAAATTCTAAATTTGGAAAATCTACAATATTTTTGAATTAGATAGAAACTCATATTTTCATATTTCTTAACATTAAAAATTTTTAAACTTTAAGTTGGTCTCATTTTCTAAATATTTTTTCTAAATTGGACTACTATATTTCTAAATCTAAATTTTAGTAAGTCCAAAAGAAACTCATATACATAATCATACTTATTTAGTTTTTAAAGATTTAAGTGTCACTTGAAGACAAGTAACATTTTAAGTTTGGGGGAATTTGATACACCTATAATATATAGTGTTTTAGACACTTTTTTATACCTATTTTCGAGATATTGTGCTTTAATGGAAGGTATTTGTGTGTTTTTCCTTCAGATACAAGTAAGAAGATGAAAAATCCTAAAAAGAGTGAAAAATGATCAAAATTTGGAGAAAAAAATGTGAAAATGGTGCAAACGAGTTTTGGCGCCTAAGCGCCAGATTCGATGCTTAAGCACCGGTGAAACAGAGAAGGCCGTGTCTAAGTGCCAGAGGTCTCACGCTTAAGCGCCAGAGGCAGTTATTTGACGATTTAATTCATTTTGCCAAAATTTGAAGAGACATTTGAGGCACCTATTGGCTAAAGAAGGTGGTTTGACCACTAGAAATGAAAATATGATTAAAGAACTTGTGAAAGGAGGCATCCTTTGGAAAATACATCGAATTGGGACACATTTTGAAGAATTACCAAGGCACCTCTTGGAGATTTATAGAAGAAGGAAGTTGAGACTTTTTGAAGTGTGCTTGAAGTGGGGGAGTTCTAGGAAATTCTTAAGATGGTTTGGAGAGATTTTCAGGCACCACAAAAAATTATTTTATCTTTTTTGTTTTTAGTTTTAATGTGAGGATTAAGAGTGTTGTAAGAGAGAAGAGATTCAAAGGAACTTCAAGAGTTTGGTAGAGGATTTGAGATAAATTTTTATCTTTTGTTTTTGAACTACTTTTGGTTTTAATTGAGACTTCTTGTTGGTTTGACAATTATTTTTTCTTTTAAACTAAAGTGTGGTTTTATTTTCTTCATGAATTTTGAATAGTTTTATTCATCTTTCTCCTTAAAATGATAAGTAATTAAAGTGTTGGATGGAAGTTGTGGAGAGTATTAATAGTTGGAAGAAGTTGTGATGATTTAAATCCATGCACTTCATTTACTTCTTGATTTGTCCAATCCAATGTATTCTGAGTAGTTTTCTTTATTTTTTCCTTAAAATGATAAGTAATTAAAGTTTGGATGGAAGTTGTGGAGAGTATTGATCTTTAATGATTGGAAGAAGTTGTGATGATTTAATTCCATGCACTTCATTTACTTATTGATTTGGCCTATCTAGATGTTAAAATTTGTTGTGAGAACATGTAAGAACTGAGCTTGTATTGTCTCAGTCAATAATTGGAAAGAATCACATGAGGTTGTATGAATGTGAATGTAATTCATATGATTTAGTGCAAATAAATAGGAAAATAATCTTTGAAGGATGTAGACGTTGAACTTTAAAGTGACAGGCTAAAACCCCCCAACTTGGTTTATTATTTTAGGTTTTGATACGAGAGGTTAGCCCCCAAATGGAGGGAATCAAGGGAACTCTAGAGTGAGAGCTAGTTTCTTCCTTGCCTAACCGGTCTTTAGAACTATTCAAACTTTAAATTAGCCAATGTTCTTTATAACATCTCTAGTAAGGGTAAATAATAATATTGCTCCTATTTGACACAACACAATTTGCATACTTCCACAATAGAATTCCTATACTAATTACTAATTCATGATAAGGAGAAAGATATTTTCATATTAAGTGCTTTTCTCTTACATAAACTCAAGTTATCTTTAGAAGTTGTTATTATTTTGTCAAAATCTCAAAATTACCAAAAAGATTTGAATTTTGATTTCTATAAAAATATCTATAGTTCAAGTAATTGTCTTTTTGAAATAGAAAGTTTTTTGATCAATAATGCATATTGTAAATTTTCCCTATGGGTTCGATATTCAGACCTTAATCAAAAGTCCTATATTACTTGATAATGATATGTATAATTGCATAGTATCCTGCATATATTAATTAAAATTGATATCCAGATCTTAATAAAAAAGTCCTATATTTCATATTAAGTGATATATTACTCTATTCTTGGTTGAAATCAAGTTTTTCATTCTTTTCTAATTCTTGGTATAGATGCTTAGTAATTTTAGAAATTTTTTGTAGTTTATCTATAACCTGAGTTTCATTAGATCTACTTCCATACCATTTTCAAAAATTTTGTCTAAGTATAATTCCTCCTACAATCATAAATTGACATTTCTCCCAATTTAATACTAATTTGTCTTTTCACATCATTCTAAAACATTTTCTAAATGATTTAAACATGATTCAAATGAAGTTCTGAATACAGAAAAGTCATCCAAAAAACTTCTATTTCTTTTTCAATTAAATCACAGAATACAGACATCGTACATCTTTGGAATGTTGCAGGTGCATTACATAAACCAAAGGGCATTTGTCTAAAAGCAAAAGTACCATAAGTACTAGTAAATATTGTCTTTTCTTGATTATCAAAAGTAATAAGAATTAGATAATAACTAGTATATCCATCTAAAAAGCAAAATTATTTGTGCCCAGCTAGTCTATCGAACATGTGGTCTAGGAAAGGTAAAGGAAAGTGATCTTTCCTAGTGGCAAAATTTAAATTTCTATAGTCAATATAGATTCATCGAGCAGTGACTTTTCATGTTGGTATTAATTCTTCTTTCTCATTGATAGCAACAACCACACTCCCTTTCTTTAGAACGTAGTGAATTGGACTTACCCACACACTTTCTGTGATACGATATATAATTTGTGCATATAACCTTTATAAAATTTCTTTCTTAACTATTTCTTTCAGTATAGGGTTTAATCTCCTTTAAGGATCAGCTTTCAGTTCATGATGTTCTTCTAATAAAAATTTATGCACATAAATTAAAGAATCGATTCCTTTGATATCAGCTAATGTCCATCCAAAGGATTTCGTATATTTTCTTAAAAACTCTAATAATTTATGTTCTTGTAGTTTAGTTAACTCTTAGGATAATAGAACAGGTAATGTAGATAAATCTCCAGAAAAAGCATATTTTAAATGTGTAAGGAGTATTTTCATTTCTAGTCTAAGAGGTGTTTCATTTGAAGGAATAAGATTTTTTTTATTTTTAATGGTGTCTAGCAATTCAAATCTTTCCTGAACATAATCTAAATCTTCATTACATAATTCAATGGACTTATCTTGCATTTTATCCTCATCTTCATGTTTCAAATCTTCTTGTTCCATTTTCTCTTCAAAACTTGTTGTAAGATGATTGTTACTTAGATAATCACAAATTTCCATCCTAAAGCAATCATCAACTTTTCCTTTTTCTGGTATTTCATGGATTTTGATATATTAAATGTAACTTCTTGATCATTGACTCTCATGGTTAACTCACCTCTTTGAACATCTATCATAACTCTTCCAATTGCAAGAAAAGGTCTCCTTAAAATGACTGAAATTTCTTTATCTTCCTCCATATCTAAAAAAATGAAGTCCATAGGAAAGATAGAGATATCAAACTTTACCAATACATCTTCTAACTCCTTTAGGATAGGTGATCGAACGATCAACTAACTGAAGGGTTACAGTAGTAGGGAAAATCTATCCTAAGCCTAACCTTTTGAAAATAGATAGAGGCATAAAATTAATACTGGCTTCCAAATCACATAAAACCTTTTCAAAAAATCTTTCACCTATAACACAACAAACAGAAAAATTACTAGGATCTTTAATTTTTTCAGGAAGCTTTTTCTGAATTATAGCGCTACACTCTTCATTAAGTGCAACTGTTTTATTTTTTCTAAACTTCTATTTTCTATTAAGTATATCCTTCATAAACTTTACATAACTCAACATTTGTTCCAAGGCTTCAACAAATGGAATGTTTATGGTCAGTTTTTTAAATATTTCCAAGAATTTGAGAATTTTTTATCCAATTTTTGTTGTCTCAATTTTATAGGAAATAGAGATGGTGGTTTTTTTATAGTAATTTTCATTGGTTTAATAGGATATTATGAATCATGATGAATATCTTCCTCAGATTTTTCAATTTCCACCCCTTCTTTTTCAACTTCAGTCTCTTTTTAAACTTTTGTTGCTACTTCTCTTCCACTTCTTAGTTCTATAGCTTTAATTTGCTCTTTATTTTGGTCTTTAAGATTAATCTCAACATAACTAGAAAGAGTTCCTTGAGGCCTATTGCTAAGTGCAGTAGTAATATGTTTCAATTGATTCTCAATGTTTCTAATTTTCGCTCCCTGACTTTGTAATTGATTACCCATTTGTAATACAAATTCTTCCATAGATAATTTCTTCTCCTTAAATTTTGAATTACTGTTAAAATTGGGAGGATAATAAGGTCTATAGTTAATAATTCATTGATTATTTACATTTCCCAAAGGGTTTGCTTGATTGTTCCCCCATTGTGGATTTACACTATTAGAGTTGTTATTATTCCAGCTTAAATTAGGGTGATTTTTCCAACCAGGATTGTAATAATTTGAATAGGGATTATTAGGTCGATTATTTATTACATTCAAAGTTTCATATGATGATTGAGAATATATCATTTATCCGAATGAATTTTCCTCAACCACTGGTGGTGTTTGAGATATATTCATTCCAAATTGATCCAACATCTTTGACATTATATCATTTTGAGAAGCCAAAATAGAAATTGCGTCAGATTCATGAACACTACCTACTTTTTTTAGATTTACCCTTTTAGAAGGCCAATGAAAAATGTTAGTAGCCATCTCTTCAATTAAAGAATATGCTTCATCGAATGGTTTTGAAATTAATGATCCATAAATAACAACATCAATAATAAATCTAAGAGATCCTACTAATCCATTATAAAACATTTGAATTATTAACCAATCTAGTAAAACATGGTGTGAAAACTTCCTAAGTATATTTTTAAATCGTTCCCAAGCTTCATACATTGATATCTCTTCAAACTGACAAAAAGATATAATATCATTTCTAGGCTTTGCAGTTTTTGATGATGGGAAATATTCATCCAAAAAACTATGAGATAGTTCTCCACAACTTTTGATTGATCTAGATGCTAAAGAGTTTAACTGCATCTTAGCTTTGTCCATTATTGAAAAGGAAAATGTTTAAGTCTAATGGCGTCATTCGACACTCCATCATATTTAAATGTAGCACACAATTCTAGAAAACTAGTAAGATGTAAATTCATATCTTTAGACGGTGTTCCCCCAAACTGATTATTTTGTACCATTTGAATAATAGCAGGTTTAAGCTCAAATGAATTAGTAACTACAACAGGATTTTGTATAGTCAAGTGTTTCATCTACTGTAGGGTTAACATAATATCTTAATGGTTTATGTTGGTTTTCATTTTCCATACATTGATTATTTAAATTGTTTGACATTTTGTTAAGTTCTTTTTTTTGAATTTTTTTATAGTTTGTTTTAATTCCAAATCATAAGGTACTAATCCTTTGGATCCTAATATTTGCATAGAAAAATAAAATTAACATTAATAAAATAAGCACTCACACAATAATGTGTTTGTGTGTGTGTGTGTGTGTGTCTATATATATATATATATATATTAAAAAGCCCAACGACTATATATTAATTAGAATAGTAGGAGAAGTACAAAATTGGATGCTATGGACAAAAGTGACCCATACTAATCGTCACCACATTTGAACAAGTATACACAAAAATAAACCCAAAACAAAAGTCCAAATAATAAGTTGCATCCCCAAAGTCGAAGTGTTGCAAATAGTAGAAATCAATTAGATCCCTTTACTTTCCACAATATAAGCGAGAAGAATAACTGCATGGCTTCACCAAAATCAAACGTTAAACCATGAGTAGCATAATGAGTGCCTCTGAACTAAAGCTGCTCGATCCATAAACTCCCCAACTCGTTAGGGAGAGCATTAGTCGAGCCAACTTGTGAGAGAATGGTGTGAGTGTGAAGAAGCACCGCAAAAGAAATCCTGAAGCAACCATCAAAAGATTCCCCTCTACCCAACAGTAGTAAAGTAGTCCTCTCTACCATCCATTGCAAAAGTTGGATATCAATCATACAAAGAGAAAGTATAGAAATCATTAAGCAAAGTAGCATGTAGGATAAAGGAGGCATTAAAAAAAAGGAAGCATGCAACAAAGTAGAAAAAATGTGACCAACATAGCAAAATCAAGTGATGAATGAAAATAAATCAAGCAACCAAAAACTAACAACACACATAAGGAACATCAAGTGTGCCCTAGTCAACAAATTATTCAACGTATGATTCGACATAGTACCAATGAAGAATCTATGTGTTTTAGCGGTGAGACTTGCCAACCTGTTGGTTTGCCTATTACCCTCTATAAAAATGAAATTCCACTTGATAACTAAATGTTGCATGAGAGTTTCAATTTTTCATACATAATAACAAATGTTCCACGGGGCATCTTTGCCACCGTTAAGAATATAAATAAGAAACTTTGAATCCATCTCAATAATAAAGAAATGCCAACTAATAACTACAATAATAGAAAAAAACCATGAAAATAGCTCTAGCCTCTATTTCCAGAGGACTATCGCTAAAATAAGGGGATGAGAAGAAGAGCAGACACTTGCCAGAAAAATTCCAAACAATGCCACCAACCTCAGCGGATAATGAATTTCGGCTACCATTGGTGTTAATTTCGATCCAATTGATGGGAGGGGGCAACCATCTCACCAAAATTGGGATTATACTTAGCCTCCCACAAACTCTCAAACCAAATGAATCAAAATAATTAACACAAGAAAAGAAGTAGTACTTCTTTTCACCCAACTTAACTATTCTATTAACGTAAGCAGTTATATGGGCAGAAATAATAGAGCTAGTAATAGCTTTACCATAATGCTTAAAGTCATTCCGTTTCATCCAAATAAAACAAAAATATTTGTTCCGCCCATCAGGATTAAAAATTTGACAAGTGTCAATCAAAGTCATGAAGGGAGTGAGGCTAATGCCAAAGCGATTAGCACAATTCTTCTAGACCTGTAAAGACACAGAACAAGAGAAAAAAAAGATGCTTAATAAATTCTTTTTCACCTCTACAAAGAGAGCATTGAGAATCAAAGCACAGACCTTTGAGCTTTAAGATATCATCACAAGGGATCACACACTAAAAAATCCTCCAAACCAAAAGGAACATAGAGGGAGTTAAAGCCCAACTCCAAGTATTGTCACCCCACAGTAGAGAAGGGAAATGATGAAGAGCAGCATATGCAGTTTTAGTGATAGAACCATTCATAGCCATCTTAAATAAAGGAATATCTTTCCTATCCATTTCAAAGGGGATTGAAGAGATAAGTTGGGCGTTATCATAACCCACTAACCTAGTTAGAAGGGGAACATTCCAAACATCTTGAGACCAAGTTTGATATACTAGAAGATTAAAGTGTGTAGGGTTCTCCAACCTAAGGGGAACAAAAGTCCAATAGTCTTGCTAAAAGGACAGTTGGCCACATCCTAACTCCCAAAAAAATACTCCTTAGCCCAATCTCTAATACGCAAAAGCTGCTTCCACACTCTGGAGTCACCAACCCGCCGAGTGAGAAAGGAAAGGGTTGACATAATGACAATATTTACCATGCATGAAAATCACCCACAATTTAAAATAATTAATATCAACAATATGATGCAATTGTTTAAAACCAAGGCCTCTTGCTCGAAGAGGTTTACAAACATTTTTCCAAGATAGCCACCTCCTTGAAGAGTGGCCACCAGCCCATAAAAAAAGTTTTAAAGCATCGCTTGAGGGCAACTTGCATACATTTTTAATATGAAGGACTTGTAGTGCATATAAAGGTAAACTTTACAGAATACTCTTAAGCACGGTAATCCTTCCCCCAAAGGAAAGGGAATTGTGTTTCCAATCTTGAATTTTCTTNCCCACACTAAAAATAGTGCCGACAATGGTACAAGCCCATGACAAATTGTTCTGCCCAAGGACATTCAATATGGTGACCTCGTACTTGTGCTTAAAAGACCTATTCTTGCTTGCCGCAAAATTGGTGGAAAATTTGAGCCAACTTGGGAGGTACCATTTGTCGTTGAGAAGGTCTATACATGAGGAGCCTACCAGTTAGTGGACTTCCGGGGTGAAAGACTCATGTTACCGATAAATGGACGATACCTAAAAACCTATTACGCAACCTGATGCAGCTCAATGCCGCTTGCCTCTACTTTCTTTGAAACTTTGAAACTTTGATTGTTTTAGGGTTACCTATGTGGCCAAATGTCTATGACCGGGTCCAACACAAACAAAACCCAAATGAAAGATAATCATAAATGAATAAATAACAAAATAAATTTCTTATCAACCAATTAAAATTAAAACTTTAAAAACGCAATTTTGAAAAATTAATTGTGATAAAAATAACAAGAAAATAAAATAAACCTGCTGAGTGGATACTTTCGTCTTTGGAATTTCCTACTCTTCGTGCGCGTAGCACAACCATCGTTATCTACATTAACTCTCTGCACATCCTCATAGAATCACATTTTGCGCATAACTCCACAAAGCTTTACAAATCTCCTTCAAGAAGATCAACCTTTTTCACATGATACATTTCTATAAATTCAACGCTACTAACTTTCTTTTGAGAATTGACCTACATTTCAATTCTCATTTCTGAATCAGTCCTACATTTCTGATTCATTTACATTTGAGGTTGGTCCTTACATTCCGACGCTTTCTTTTGAGAATTGAACTACATTTCAATTCTCATTTTTTTGAATCAGTCCTACATTTCTGATTCATTACATTTGAGGTCGGTCCTTACATTTCGATGCTTTCTTTTGAGAATTGACCTACATTTCAATTCTCATTTCTGAATCAGTCCTACATTTCTGATTCATTTACATTTGAGGTCGGTCCTTAAATTCGAAACTTTCTTTTGAGAATTGACCTACATTTCAATTCTCATTTCTGAATCAGTCCTACATTTAACACTTTCTTTTGAGAATTGACTTACATTTCAATTCTCATTTCTGAATTAGTCCTACATTTCTGACCCTCTTTTGAGAATTGACCTACATTTCAATTCTCTTTTCTGAATCAGTCCAACATTTCTGATTCATTACATTTGAGGTCGGTCCTTACATTCCGATGCTTTCTTTTGAGAATTGACTTACATTTCAGTTCTCATTTTTGAATCAGTCCTACATTGCTGATTCATTACATTTGAGGTCGGTCCTTACATTCCGACGCACTCTTTTGAGAATTGACCTACATTTCAATTCTCATTTCTGAATCAGTCCTACCTTGCTGATTCATTACATTTGAGGTCAGTTCTTACATTCTGACGCCCTCCTTTGAGAATTGACCTATATTTCAATTCTCACTTCCGAATCGACCCTACATTTCTAATTCATTACATTCAAAGGTCGGTCCTTACATTCCGACACTTTCTTTTGAGAATTGACCTACATTTCAATTCTTATTTCTGAATCAGTTCTACATTGCTGATTCATTACATTTGAGGTCGGTCCTTACATTCCGACGCTTTCTTTTGAGAATTGACCTATATTATTTCTCATTTCTGAATCAGTCCTACATTTCTGATTCATTACATTTGAGGTCGGTCCTTACATTCCGATGCCCTCCTTTGAGAATTGACCTATATTTCAATTCTCCTTCCAAATCAACCTAACATTTCTAATTCATTACATTCAAAGTCGGTCCTTACATTCCGACACTCTCTTTTAATAATTGACCTACATTTCAATTCTCATTTCCGAATCAGTCCTATATTTCTGATTCATTACATTCGAGGTTGGTCCTTACACTCCGACTCTCTCTCTCTCTCTCTCTCTCCTCTCTCTCTTTTTGAATTGATATCTTAATTTCAATTCCCACCTTGGGGTCAGCACTTACATTCTGACTCCCATCCTTTGGAAATATTTAAAATTCATAACTCAATGTCCACCCACCAATTCCCAACGAGATTCCCTACTTCTCAACTTGATTAAGCACACACCTGCTAATTCCCCGACAGAAACAAAACAAAAACACAAATCTACACATACTTCCGGGTCTGTTGACTTAGGCATTTGTATTGGTTTTTGTTGATCTCGTCGGTCAATGCCAAAACGCGTGGTGTGCTTTCCCAGTACACCACACCTTTTGGGGCTCCATTTGTTGACCTCATTTTTGGTTGAGGTTTAGTTTTTCCTCTTTAGTAGCCTATGGTCTAGCCATAGGACTTTTCCTGTTGACTATTCCTAGAAAACTAGACATGGAAGCCTATGGTCTAGCCATGGGACTTTTCTTGTTGACTATTCCTAGAAAACTAGACTTGCAACCCTCACCAGGTTCTAGCCATAGGACTTTTCCTGTTGACTATTCCTAGAAAATTAGACATGGAACCCTCACCACTAGAATTTTGAAAACCCTTCTCTTCTCAACTTGAAGTTCCACATATTGGTCATAACCTCTAAATACTTAGTACAAACTCTTCTCCACTCAACTTGAAGTTCCACATATTGGTCCTAACCTCTAGCATTTAGTAGGTGCTCTTTTCTACTCAGCTTGAAGTTCCACATGTTGCTCTCAACCTCTAAATACTTAGTAGGTGGGGTCACTGTGGGGGAAACTCANATACTTAGTAGGTGGGGTCACTATGGGGGAAACTCAAGATGAGTCACCCTTAGGATTGTTGGACCTTAGGGTTGGCCTTGGGTGTTGGTCTGGAGCTAAGGCACTCACTACACTTATCTACACCCACAATCACTCACAACCCTGAACTCAAATTTGCAGCTTAGATCCCTTAATCTTTTGGGATACTCATGTAGATGGTCCCCTAAACCTACTAGCCCTAGGGCTATGGTTTAGATCTTTTTGGGATACTCATGTAGATGGTCCCCTAAACCACTAGCCCTAGGGCTATGGTTTGGCTCCCTTGACTTTTTGGGATACTCATGTAGATGGTCCCCTAAACCTACTAGCCCTAGGGCTATGATTTGGCTAGAACCACTACATAGAGGGCCCAAAATAGGGTTTCCATTGCTTCATGGCTTATTGGTGATGATTGGTACCTCAAAACCACTATGTAGAGGACCCAAAATGTGGGTTCCATTGGTCCATGACTTATTGGTGATGGTTGGTACCTCAGCACTACCAAAATACCCATCTTGGCCTTTTACACCTAAAACACCCCCAAATTACCAAAATACCCCTCCATAGCTCAAAATCCCAAAAATTCCAAAAATTCCCAGAAAATCTCAATAAATTCCAAATATTCTCAATTTCATTTCTCTTAACTACCACATGACCCAACTTGGCCAATTTGACCATCTTTATAAAAAATCCCCAAAATTGCCCTTTAAAGACCCAAATTTCCCCAAATCCAACTCAAATGTCCGTCAATTTGATCTCACTGGACCCCAATTTCAATCCTAAACTCAAATTAACTTTTGATATGACTAAACTAAACCAAATCCAAACTCAATTGGTCCATGATTTGAGGCCAATTTTTATTTGGGTCAAAACCACAATTTTGACCATATGACCTAATCTCACCAAATTGAACCCATTGCCTAGTTAATTGGCCTAAATTAATGTTGAAAAATCTTTATAAAATTTCTATACATCAAAATCAACCATCAATTGACCTTGTTGAAGTCTCAAATCCATTTGATTTTGGCCTATACCCAAAATTCCCAAATTTAGCCCCAAATTGGCTAAATCCCCAAATTTCACCCAATTGATTGCCTTAACCTCCAAATTAGCATCCAATTCATGTGGAAAACTCTTCATGAGGTCCATATTTACCATCTACAATAATCAATTTGGACTTAGCCCAAGGCTAACCCAAACTAGACCAAAGCCTAGCCCAACATAACCAAATTGATTAAAGTTCAAAATTCCCTCAAATTGACCCTTCAATTGAATTCAAAACCACACCCATCCTTCATCAAAGTTGTTCCTTATGATCATATACACCAAATTCAACAATTAATTGGGCCAATTAACATGGCTAGCCTAACCCAAACCAAAGTTTTGGCAATTTGCACCCACTTGGACCCATGCACTAAATGTGACCTAACCACCCTAAAGCCACCAAATTAACTCCACCACAACCATTAGTTGGACTTAGTGACCAGTACAAATACCATGAAGCCACCTAAATCAAGCCATGGACAAAAGGTCTCTCAAATTAAGGGATCTTATTTCCAAAAATGCACATGCTTAAGATATCTTTGCCAAATTAAAACACATTTGCATTAAATAATTGTGATGGATACCTCTGGGTTCCCTGAGCACCTAGCCACCTCCCCCTGGCTGGCCAGCCAGCCTAGTGGCCGTAAAAGCCCAAAACTGAGAGCCACCCCCATAGAACCTCACCCAAATCAAACCTAGAGGCCAGTTCATCCAAATCAAACTATGGAGCTCCTCTGCCCTCCACCTAAGCACCACATTACACCTCTTAATTGACCACGACAGCCACCATAACCCCATTTTTATAAAATGCCACCTCCATGGATGTTAAACTAAGTGCTAAAATTTCCTTAGAGAGGCCTCTCCAAACTTCACAGAGAGCTTCCCTAAGATCCCCTCAGTGCATTCCAACCATTTTCCCTCACCCATTCCCATTGCCGGAGCTCAACAAAGATCCCCTCAGTGCATCCCAACCATTTTTCCTCACCCATTCCCCTTGTCGGAGCTCAATTTTGTGAAAATAAGGACAGAACCCAATACACCTCCACAGTCCATCAAACATAAATTAACTTCACCCACACCTTCACAATAGTAAAAAAAGCTAAAGCCCCATCAAATCCCCCTTCCACAAAGCCTTTATCATAGCTCTAGACCAACACCTGAAATCGAGCTTGGTCGAATTCATACCTAGACCGTACACCAAGACCAGGGACTCAATCCCTAGCCTTCTTGGACCCCAACAAACGTGCCGAGCACCTCTGATTGAAGCCTCCCTTCTCAGAGCAAAGGTATAAAACTCGTCCTCCTCCCGAGCTTATTTTGATTCTCCATTTACTTAAGCTTGATTTCATGGTACACTAACAATATGGATGTGTTCGTCTCACTTAGACGAGTCCATAAGATCAAACCCAAGGTGACTTGGTTGAGTATAGGCTGAGATCTTAAGGTTTTAGTGTGGACGGGCATGAGATCATTCTATCGGGTATGATGACAGGGAGTCGTTCGATCAAGCGTGTATCAAATGGATGTAGGAGATCGAGCTGGACAACACTTCAGGACATAAACAGCGGGTCGAGTCAGTAAGCTACATGGACGGTGGCATCCAATCAGAGCGCGTATGCCTTTGGAGCTGCCTAGGATCTAGTCAGCACGCGATGTTTAAATAGATAAATAAAGCTTTTTCTTATTTATTTAAATACCCTTAACTTAGAAAATTCATAACTTTTTGTAGGAAAATCACAAAAATAAAATAAAAAAACCCTCTTGCTCAGTGAATAGAGGAGAACAATGTGGAAGAAATTTTAGGTCGATTTGATGCATATTTTATTTTTAATTAATTAAACACTGTTTGGGATCATTTGATTCTCCATGATAGCACATCACCTTGGCTTGGATTTCTGACATGTTGTAGCCTCTGTCAGGGGAAGAATTCTCTGATTTTTCCAAAGTCAGAGAAGGTTCCTATACAGAGACCCATATTTTTTAAGTTATTTCACATCATTTCCTTAAAATAATCATGGAAATTAGCATATTGGTTATTAAATCCTAAAAAAATTTTAGAAGGTCCACCATGACTAGAGAAATCTTTGGAAATAATTTCATGGGTCAAGTCATTTAAAATGTCTTTAAATTTTACAAACACTAAATCACTAAGATAATTAATTTTGGAAAATTTAAACATTTATCTTAAATTTTACAAACACTAAATCACTAAGATTATTAATTTTGGAAAATATAAACATTTAAAGTTTTGCAAACACTAAATCACTAAGATAATTAATTTTGGAAAATTTAAAAATCTAAATGACTTGATTTTTGATATCCACTATGATCTATGATCCAGAGAACTCATCATAAAAATTTCAAAATATTTTGAGTTCATTTGACAACTTAAGCAGAGAACTCATCATAAAAATTTCAAATTATTTTGAGTTCATTTGACAACTTAACTTGATTTTTAAAATTTTAAAATATCTTCAAAATATTCTTGTTATTTTTATCATATTTAATTATCAAAATATGTTTTCAAATTTTAAAATTTTTTGTTGATTGATTTTTTTAAGAGTATTTTATTTGAATTTTATTATTATCTAGTTTTTATTGTTTTGTGATTTGTTCATTGTAGTCCTGATCCAACGTATGGTTCTGTGGCTTCTATCCATAAGACAAAAATGGCAATTGAACAAATCGACAAATTTTGAAAGAGATTTCATTAATCTGCTCTAATAAGTGTTACAGATTGAGTGCAGGGCAAAGCCTCAAAAAGTACAATTATGTTGACTGAATCAAAGTACATCCAAAAATATCTCATGCTGAGTACATATCATAAGCTGAACATGTCTAATATATATTTCATATCCGCTATGACGAGATGCAGTTAAAAGGAATCCTCTGAGTGTCTGTCTTTGGTGGGAAAGCTCCTGATCGAGTCGACCTACTAAGCCATGCTCTAGGACAAGAGTTCCTTTTTCATGTGCTTAGAGGTGCAACTCTCTCATAGCTCGTAAGGCAGTAACTCTTCCAACTCCGGGTCTGGCTAGAATCCATATGGCATTTTATTATCATTCATTCTTTGGAAAGTCACAGACACCCTACAGTGTCGTACCCCTGGAATGCAGTGTTTGGTGATGTTTGCTCCATTTCCTTTAAGAAACAGCACTGAACCAATTAGTAGTGAAATCTCCACGGATCCTTTGAATTCAGTCGGGCCGATGACATCTATCTCTTTTCCAAATAGAATGTTGTTCTGGCTCATGAAAGAGACCATGAAAAAAGGTCTCACAAAGTCATGATGGTCAATGTGCGGGGGTATGTAGTCGTCGTCATCATATATGTTTATGATACAACTTTTGGGAATACAGTCTACTAGGAGTATGCTCCATCAGACCATTCTCTTAATCATACATTTTATTATGGGGGTAACGGATCCACCTGATCATGTTTCAGAATCCCAAGAGGATTTCCTTGTCTGTCTTTAGTGAAGTTGTAACGACAGCGACATTGTATGGTGATCCTGCCCTTTCCACACATCCATTTTCATGGCTTGGAATAGGTTCTTTCCATCAGCAGGCCTGCTCGACCCCTATCACTTAAATCAAAAATGCAGTCGAGAATATTTCTCTCGTCGCTTTTGGAGAAGACCCTCGTATATAGCTCCAAGCCTTTGAGTATATTAATGAAACTTCCTTGAACTTCTTCATAGATTTCAAAAACCCTTTTGTTTACTTTACTCATTTTGTAGTATTCTGTCGTGCTGATTATTGGTGGCTATCGAGGATACTCCCTCATTTCAGTATCAACGGGAATCTAAGCTGATGTTGTCTATGTCTACAACGAAGCATATAACTCTATATCCAACGAGATATATGGCTCTGTACCCAATGAGACATATGGTTCCCCTATTAGATAATTAGTAATCTGAAATCCATCGTCAGTGGGTGCATACTTTTCCAAAGTACTGTAGCACTCCAGGTGGAGGATGTTGCAATCTGGGCACTCCACAAATGCCCATATAGCCGATGTGCGTGCAAGTATCTCGGCGTTACATGTCGGGCAACCCGCATAAAGAACATCTAAAACTGGAGGTATCTCCAGCTCTGTAACAAATCTGGACTGATCGTCTGTAGCAGGTAAATTGGAAGAGGTTTCTCTCATGCCTAGATCATAGATATTCCCATCAGGAATAGGGGCGAGCCAATTTTCCTCGTCCTATTGGCATATTCTTTCTTCGCATAAGAAAGCCCTATCCTTCAGGCGGTTAGCGTTTCTGTGATGAGTTCTCCATAGTGGTGCATCTGGCACTCTGTCATCATTGGCGGTGACTAGAACTCTAGTCGGTGTAGCTATCATAGATGGTAGGTGACTGGTTCCCTCCATCGGGTCTTGCTGTACTATCACATTTTTCCCCTTCAGAGAGGAACTATCTTTGGTGCTGAACCTTAACAGTGATGGTAGCCCTTCTTTTCCTGATGCTAACCATGTCCATCAGAGGACCCTCATAGTCCATGTTGACTTGACTAAAGTCCATGTCAAAAGTTTATGGTGCCACCCTGCGGCGACATTTCCTTTTTAAGTACGAGGTTCCAGCCATCTTTAAAAGCAAAGATCAGCCTCTGTCCTGATATTTCTCTGCAGACAAAAGGAAAAATATCAGTGAGCTGAAACTTAGCTGGAACAAAAACAAAATAAAGTGTTTATTAAAGTAAATTTTAGTTTATGCTAGTGAGAAAATTATTTATTCATGTATGTATTTTGTTTAATCTAGTGGAATATCAAATTTTAAAAAGAGAAAATTTAAGTGTATAATTTCAAAAATTTTCATTAAATTGAGGTTAATTTTATTACAAAATTTTTGGACCCGGTCACAAACGTTTAGCCAAATAGATAACCCCAGAACAATCAAAATATTGAAATTTCAAATCAAGCGTTGTCAAGCAATGTCAGGATGCATATTATATCTTCAGGTATCGTCCATTGTTTGGCAGCATGGGTCTCTCACCACTGAAATCTACTAGCTGGTAGGCTCCTCCAGCGTAGACATTTTCTACGACAAATGGTCCCTCCCAAGTTGGCTCAAATTTTCCACCTATCTTGCGACGTGCAAGAATGGGTCTTTTAAGCATAAGGAGAAGTTCACCAACTTTGAATGTCATTGGGCAGACCAATTTGTCATGAGCTTGCACCATCTTTGCCTAGTTAAGTTCCAAATGTTGTTTTGCTTCTAGTCATTTTCCTTCAAGACTCTCCAGTTCTTCAAGTCTAAGTTTTGCACTTTCTTCTATTGTAGTTGATTGGTGATAACAACTCTGAGAGACGACATCTGAACTTCTAACGGTAGTACGGTCTCGGACTCGTACACGAGCATGTAGGGTGAGCACTAAGTGGGAGTCATGACGTTGTCGGGTAGGCCCACAAAGCTTCTAAAAATTTGTTGTGCCAATCTCTTTTATTTTCATCCAGTGTCTTCTTTAAAATATGTACCAATGTCTTGTTGAAGGCTTCGACTAATTCATTTACCCTGGGATAGTAAATTGTAGAATATCTTCAGTCTATCATGTATCGTTTGACGAAATTGTTGATTTTTGTACTTTTGAAGGCTGTCCGGTTATCAAAAATTATTCTTTGCGGAACTCCAAAATTGTAGACGACTTGGCTTTTGAAAAATTAAAGGGCTTGTTGTACTGTAACATCTCATAACGGTATTGCCTCTGCTCATTTAGAAAAATAATCTGTAGTGACAAGTATAAATTTGTGTCCTTTGAAAGATGGAGGGCCTATCAGACCTATTAGGTCCGTGCGCTAACACTCGAATGGCCATGAGGCGACGGTTGGGTTTACCACATTTGGGGGCTGATGCAAAACCACACCATGCACTTAGTACTGGTGACATCTTCTGGTTGTATCCATGCAGTCAGACATCATTGCTGGCAAATAATAACCTAGCTCTTGATCTTCATTTTTATCTTCGGCCCTGATTGGTAAGCGCCACACAATCAAACGTGTACTTCTTTGAAAATATTTTGTGCTTTGGCTCTACTTAAACATTGTAGCCACATCTGATCGAATGATCTTCTATAGAGGACATCACCTATTAGAGCATATGACATAGCCCTTTTTGTGATGTGGTGTGCTGCTGACTTGTCCTCTGGCAGCTTTCCAGTATGCAAATATTCCATTAATGACTTGCACCAATCTTCAATGTTATCAGCAATCACAACCATCATTTCTTTTTCTTTTCCAAGTTTATGTACATTGTTGAGGTCAACTTGAGACAAAACTTGTGTTCCTTGTACTGTAATATAAACAGAATCCTCTGAGGGACATGCCAGCTCCTTAGTAAGTTTTGTTAGAGCTTTAGTGTGGGCATTATCTCCCCTAGGAATCTGATAGAAAGTTAAACTGGGAATCAGCTCCAGCAGCTTAATGGTATACCAGTGGTATTCTGCTAGCCTTGGCTTTAAAATCATGTATTGTACGACAACTTGCTGGATGATGAGTTGTGAGACACCGTAGATGACAGTATCTATTATGTCTATTGAGATTGCCAACTCCAACACGGTAAATAGCGCTTCATATTCTGATTCATTGTTGGTGTATGGCTCTGTCAGGTGGCATGAGAACCTCAGCATACCCTTATTTGGTGTGATAAATATGAAATTGCTTTTTGCTTTCCCTGTTATAACTGTGCCTAATCCTTTGTCTTTTCTTGTTGACGAAGCTCCATTAATATACATTTCCCAGCATTGCGTGCTGTAGAATTTCATCTGTAGTACTTGCTCATCAGGTAGTTCATCATTGAGATGGGACCCAGCTGGAAGTGGGTGTGCAGCAAGAAAGTCTTCTAAAATCTGTCCCTTGATAGCACGGAGGGGAACAAAAATTATATCAAATAGCAATAAATTCATTGACCATCTTGCTAGATGTCCAGAGAGTGTTGGTTGAGTCACCAAATATTGTAACAGATTAACTTTTGAAATTAAGGTAATCTTATGAGAAAGCATGTAATGTCTAAGCTTTTGAGCGACAAAAATCAAAGCTAGAGAATGCTTCTCAATAGGTGGATACCTTATCTCCGTCGGTATTAGGTTGTGAATCAAGTAGTAAAGTGCACTTTTTTTACCCTCATCTAAGGCCGCAGTATAAAGTATCAAAGGCTTCCCTAGGATAGGGGCTGTCAAAACAGGAAGTGTCATTAAATATTTCTTAACGTCCTCAAAGGCTCGTTGGTTTTTCTCTTCCCAAATGAAATTGGCATCCTTTTTACTTAATGTCAAGAAGGGCTGAGATCTTCCTGAGAGATTAGAAATAAAGCGTCTCAGATATGCGAATTTCCCTTGAAAGGAACGTAATTGTTTCAAGGTTTTGGGAGGAGGCATTTCCAAGTTAGCTTTAATATTATTTGGGTTGATCTCATATCTTCGATGACGGACAATGAATCCTAAAAATTTCTTGGAGGTAGCACCAAATGTGCACTTTAAGGGATTCATTTTAAAGTCATATCTTCGTAAGCATTCAAACACAATCCTCAAATCTTACAAATGGTCTATTTTTCATATGCTTTTGATTACCAGATCATCCACGTAACATCCCACTTGGTTGTGAATGAGATAATAAAAAATCTTTGTCAATGCATGTTGATATGTTGCTCCAGCATTCTTCAACCCAAATGGCATCACTGTGTAGCAGAAAATCTCGATAGGTGTTCTGTAGGCTGTAAGTGCTGCATCTTCTGGGGCCATCTTTATTTGGTTGTATCCCGATGATTCTTCCATGAAGGAGAAAATCTCATGTGTTGAAGCAATGTCCACCATCATTTTTGGTATCGGTAATGGGAATTTATCCCTTGAATATGCTTTGTTTAAATCTCTGAGGTCAACACAAACACATATTTGTTCATTTTTCTTCTTAACTGGCACAATGTTGGCTAACCATGTGGAGTATTTCTCATCTCTTATAAAGTTAGCATTTGTTAACTTCTTCACCTCGGCTATGACTTGTTGTTCTATTTTGAGGTGCGTTCTTCTAGGAGCTTATTTTACTTGGGTCGTATCTTTTTCCACCCTGAGTTTATGAACTGTAATTTCTGCTGATAGTCCTGACATTTCATCATAACTCCATCTGAAGTAGTCTTTGAATTCTGTTAATAATTTAATCAATTCTAAATTTTCTTCATCGTTGATTAAAGAACTTATAAATGTAGGTCGGGGCTGCTCTTTAGTCTCGAGGTTAATTTCCTTTAATTCATCAATAGTTGATTTAATTTCCTCCTCAAATTCTGGCAAATAATCTTCTATTAGCTGATCAATAGAGTCATCCTCCATATCGAGGCAATCCTCTCCTGATTCATCAGTAACAACCATGCAAAATTCTGAATTATTGGCTGGTCCGACTGTATCAAATCCGAGACCCTCTTTCGAGTTAGGAGTTTGACTTTTAATATCCCTTAATGTTTCAAAAAGTTGTAATTAATCTTTTGGCGTTTGTTTTGACAACCTTGCTGAATTAACTTTTGTACACAAGGAAAAAAGTAACCAAAAGGCAATTTCATTAATTCATTAGGATCATCATCCAAATTTACGTGATTTTCAAGATTATTAGAGGTAGAACCAGCGCTACGGACTTCATTGACCTCTAAACTTTCGTCCTTTTAAGGGAGAATCAGAGTAAGGGTCATGGTGTTTACATAGTGGTTTATTTGAACTTACATCGTCTCATATTCGCTTTTCTCCACATATTCTAAGAATATCTCGTACTGAAGTTTTTTATATTTTGTCATCATTATTTCATCTTCAAAATTGTCTTCATCACCAATGTTGCTGGTCGGCCTAGTCCGTTCAACAATTAAATTGGTTCTTGCTCGTCTATATCCCTGGCCTCAATGTCGGGTGCGCGAACTAAAAGAACCCCCACCAATTTGCAATTTGTTGCAAAAGAGTGGCGGAAGATTGCTGAAGTGGAGTTGAATGGCTTCCTCTTTCTGATTCTTCTTAATCTTCCACTTCATTCATCATTACTTCACGAGAGAAGACAGTTTTCTTCAGAGGTACATAATCAGTGACATCTTAATGAATGCCAACTTCATGAGCTAAAAATGATTGTAGATCTCCCTTGATGCAATGTTCTTGTCCCTCTTTATAGTACTTGATGCACTGGTGTAAAGATGATGGAGCCATGTTGTGTTCATGAATCCACGATCGACCTCGTAGAGCGTTGAAAGAGGACTCAGCGTCGATGATATGAAACTTAGCGGTTGTCACCAGCTCTCCAACCATCATAAGCAATGTAATAGATCAAAGGGCTCTTTCTCTCTTTTGTTTGAATCCTCTTAACATCATTTTATCGATCGTAAGTTATTGAGCTTCAATGTGAAAATAAGTCAATGTTCGTAGACTCATCAAGTTGAGTGATGCTCCAGGATCTACTAAAACTCTGCACAACACAAATCTACCAATGTTAATGGAGATGTAGAGTGGAAGATTGTGATCGACTGTACGGAGGAGTAGGTTTTCATCTGTGAAGGTTACCCCAAACTATTCTTTCATTGAGCAAATTTCATCTGAGGATGTGCTGGCCAACTGGGCTAAATAAATCTCTGGGTCAAGCAAGGCTGTAACCAGAGACTCTCATTTCCTTTGACAGGATCAGAGCATCGTAGAAGCTTAATCTGGCTGGCAACTTTCTAAGATGAGCTAGCACATTTTAATCCACTTTTTATGATCCTCCAAATTTCTCTTGGTTACGTGGTTATTCCATTGGCGTAGGAGTAGGTAGTTCTTCTCAAGTTACGATCTGCTTTGCTTTATTTATTGGAGCTATTCTTGGGGGTAATACTCTGCCGCTCCTTAAGTTTACTTCTGTAATTTTTTCTTCTTGAGATATAATTGTTGAATATTTCGGTGTTTCTTCTTTGTCAGAAAGATCTAAGTTGATGGAAAGCAGTGCATCGTAGCACTCGAGGATTGGTTCCTCACTCTTGACACTGTTGTAAGCGGTATTGTTGATGTCTTCTTTGGTCTTGTTAGCAAGTTTGTCAGATTAAAATATGATTTGAGGATCAAGATCAAAGTTAGATTGGTCATAATCGATTATGTCATCACTAGAAACAGTTAAAATGTAGTTAAAATCGCAATCATTATATTCATAAGACCCCAGAGGTGTAAAAAGATAATCGTACAAAGTCAGAGGTTTGAAGATTTTCTTCCTTGAATCTGAGACAACTAATCTAGTACGAGGATTTTCTTCCCCATGCTATCAATCTTTGTAGTGGTGTTCTTCTTCTTCTTTGTCTTTGATGATAATGGATCTCCCGGTGAAATCTTCATCTCGGGCTTAGCAAGCTGAAGCCCCTGAACGGAGGCTTGTATTGAAGCACTCTGAATCTGGTTCAATATTTTCATGGACAATTTTCTCCAGACTATACTCCATCCATCTTTTCTAGTATATGGGTCAATTAGAGAGATTGACTCAGTCGAAATCATATTTATGAAACCTTTTTCAGGTTCTTTTAAATATACTTTTGGGATCATTATATTCCCTTCTTTAAGGTTCCTCTCGAGCCATACTTTAAAGATGAAACATTCTTCTATAGTGTGCCCTAGTAATCTGTGATACAGACAATAATTTGGTTGATCTTTCTTGTCAACCTCTTCGGAGTTCTTTGGATATGGTAGTCTAAACTCAGGCTTCTTCATCAGACTTCTGAACATTTTGGGTATGACTTCGTCTTTGAAGGAATACACCACCTTTCTATACTCTGTAATGGTCATTTTCTTACTCCCTAGTCGGTATGATCCTCCTTGAGACGGTTGTTGGCTAGACTAACCATACTATTGTGTTTGTTGTTGAGTGTGTTGTGATGACGATTGACAAGAATTTTCTGCATGTATCTTCATTGGTTGTTTTCCTTTATCGACAGTTGTCTCTATTCCAGACTTCTTTCAAATATTCTGGTTGCCTTGGATTTCTCATGAGAATCCATATGTTTAATTTCCTCTTGAGGACTGCGGGCTTTATTGTGTAGCTTCTCGAAGGATTTCATGGTGAGTCTCTTGAGCATGAAAGCTACTGGCCCATGGATGTTTTTTAGTAAGATCTCAATCGCGTGATGTTCCTGTAGCTGAGGTTCACATTTCATGCTAAAGTTTCTCCACCTCAAGATCTAATCCACTAAACTCTTGTTGGGCTTCTATTTTTTCATCATGAGATCCCCAATAAACACATGATGTTGCGCTCCGACAAATCTTTTCATAAATAATTGTTCCAATTCAGTGAATGTCTTAACTGATCTATTGGACAAATCAACATACCAATCAAAAGCAATTCCTGATAGGCTGCTGACAAACTATTGGAAGAGTAAAGCTTCGTTACCTCTTGTGTTGCCGCAACTGGCTTGAAAAAGTGTTATGTGCTCTCTGGGATTTCAAGTCCCATCAAATATCTTAAATTTTGGGGACACAAAACCCTTTAGGGAAGGGTACGTCATCAAATTCTTCCGGGCAAGGTCTACCCTTTAAAACCAATGCACCACCCTTATATTGGATTATGGCCTCCTGAACTTGTTCGACCATTTGCTTAAATTCCTTCTCTGTCTTGGCGCTTGATGGAGAATCCTTCTTTTGTTGAAACTTCTCTTCTTTCATCTGTGATATGTATAATCTCTGGTTGATTGACATCTGGAGAGGCTAACTGTGGTACTTGAGATTATCCTTGAACTGTGGCCATGGCGATCATGGCGGTAAACATCTCTTCCATCCTTTTCTCCATTTGGCTGATTTGTTCATCCCTTAGGAAGACAGCACTACGAGGCTCTTTTATGACGTTCTCTTCGATGAGAGGTTGAGCCTCACGCACAGATGTAGCCGTCCTGGTCTCGATGACATGGATATCTATGCAATATTCCTCAAGGTAATCATTGAAGTCAAACTCTTCATCATCGTCCATGGAAACTTCATGTTCCCAAGCCAACTCAGAAATCTTGATCTTGCACTTTTTTACCTTTTCTTCGATTATTGATTCTTGGATTGTCTTAAGATCTGGAGGACCCTGCTGGACCTCCCCCACTTATTCCTCCATCTCACTGGCAATCACTGCAATAAAATTAGATATTTTAGACCCTTACTTCATTCTATGATCCTGCCTTGTGGGCTCACTGAACTGTATCGGTACAACGACCTTAGGTATCCATACCTTTTTCTTTCATAGTGATGTCTTAAGACAGAGTGTCTTAGCAAAGACATTGACATGTCGAGAAGAAGTATGCTCCCCATGGTGTAGATCAGATACAATACTAGACAATCTTTTCATCTTTTCCTTTGGAAATTTAGGAACATCCTTGTAGTGGGTGATTGGTAGAATTCTTGGACCCAGACGTGACTTAACTGGTCGACAACCTGCGGTACTAGTAATAGTAGAATTGGTGGTGACAATAGTGGTATCAACCCTGCTTCCTAAGCGAAACTAGAGAGAAATGCAAGCAGGCAAAGCTTTAGTTGATTTCTGAGATCATCTGGTAGATTTGACGTCCTTTAAGATTTCTTTCTTCATGCGATGGGATATTGCATGCCCCACACATTTAAGTAGTTCACTAACTGAACAGCCTTCTTTGGCAGCTAGCCTCTTGAAAACTGACCCATCTCGGGTGATAGGGTAGACTTCTTTCTCTCCACACTATGTCCATGAGGTGATGGTAAAGAAGCGATGATCTTCTGGATACTCTCGTACTCATTGGTATCCATTAAAGGGTGGAATCTACTTCATCGCAGAAGTGGATAGGTCTCTGGTAATCCTGACTCATTCTAGTGAGGATCTTCATCAACAAGTACCTCTTTAGGAGTCTGGGCTTTAGTAGCCCTCCAAACCTTCCTGTTGCGGTTTCTCCTTTAGTTTCGGGCAAATGGGGCAGTCCTCAAACTTGATCCAATTTTAAACACTAATGGCGGGAAAACCAACCCATCAGTCAGTTCTTTAATGATCATAACTTCTTTTCCCTTAGCAGTAGTGGGAACAACAGGCTCAGTAGGTGTCGTAACGACAGCAGTACTGACCTTCTTATAAGAAGGAAAGTCCTGAAGGAAGTTTAGGTTAAATTCAGTAGATGGCTACTGGACTTCTAGAGCAGCTATTTTCATCACGAAGAATGGAGCTTTCTTGAGGATGACCTTTAGATCTTCAAATTTAGCTCTAAATTTGATGGTGGGAATGGCATTGTGGGTGTTGCGACTGGTTGTCAGGTCAAAGGAAAAATTTAGCGTTGGACAAGCCATTGCATCAACTTTAAAAAAAAATGAAAGTTCTAGGGTTAACTGTTTGGCCAATACCTCATAATCCCAGTGCGAGCACTAAAATTAACAGAGGTTGATTTGTTGACCGGTAAGTTTTTATTTAGTTTGTGGGGATTGTAAAATTTTAGTAAAATTAGTTTAAAATTAGAAAAAATTGATTAATATAAGGAAATTTTAAAGTGTGCGTAGCACGATACAATCCGATTTAATTTGCAAAATAACAAATCAGACTCGAAAAGGAGATGTGGAGTGTTTAGGACACAGTGTGAGACCAAATTATCAACGCACAATACCCAAATTGAACTAGTACACAAACACACATATTTAAGGTCCGACCCCACATGAAGATTAAAAGAGTCCTTAATGGCCTCCTGAACCTCTCTGTTCAAAGGTGATTGAAAAAATGGTTCTTAAGTCTAAAGTGTTGACTGTACTTTCCCAAAACAGAAAAGGGTGAAGCATGCCAATGGAGGAAGGGTAATATGGTTCATGAGGGACATGAACACATTACCGATATACAAAAGTAATACTTCCTGATTTAAATGGAGAGAAAAGCTTGTCTCTAGAGGAGTAACCAGGAGCTGTTGACACTATTTTTGGTTGGAGGAGTTTTCCATTGGAAGCTATTTGTCACCGGAATCAAAATCCCGTTGCCCACTTCAGAAGGACATTTTAATTTACATATATATATATATATATATATATATATATATATATATGACATTTGTTTGTTATGCGAAACTATTTATTTGTCGACAAGTTCCATTATTTAATATAAAGAATTAAATTGGGATTACTTTAAGCTGGGTTCAGACAAGCTTCCTGTAAGTGAAAGCTCTTACAGTTAATTACATCTTAAATGACCAAAATCACTTAAGAAAACTCCTGATAAAAATTAGGAAATATTATCTTAAGGGAGGTGAAAAGGATATGTCTTTTCAATGAAATCGGACAAAGAGGTGTGAAATGGGATTGGCTAAAATTTGGAACATTTTATTTTAAAATCCAAAGGAGGAAGAACTAGGAGATGTCATAGATCTGAAGGAGAACCTCGGTGACTTCCCAGTCTATCCTATGGTTTGGCTTTAGTTTTGGGGAGAAATATTTAAGTATTTCTTCATGCCAATTTTATTAATTTAGCACTTACATTTATGTGAAATGATCACACAAATAGCCTGGAAGATGTGAGGATTTAGGTCGTTACGAATGACAACCTCAGAATCATAGGACGAGTTAGGGCTTATGTTGTACAACAAAGCTATACAAGGGCCTAAAGATAAGGTGAGGATTTATGTTGCATAAGCAAACTACCTTAAAGTCTTATGGCATGGTTGTTTAATTCTAAGGAAGGAAATTGGTTTAGCTAATTTAGACAGGTTTTGCTATTGAAGATGGTCGTGCTGCCCACAGTGCTAGTTGATTAGTGTGCCAACTTATGGTGTCAAATCATATGTCCCTATAGTTGTAGTTATTTAAATTTTATGGGGCATGTTAAAGTTGATTAGTGCGACACCGATTAGGATCCTACGGTACCCTCATTCCGGTACCACTATTTTCTATAGGATTCACTTAGTTTAAATGAATTTACTAAACTGAATTTAACGAGTTCTATATTTTCATTTAGACCGTGGGAAGCCTCGTTAGCAACCGTAGGTTACCTTCTCTGACAGATTCCTGATCATCCGATAGAGACTTCTTAATTTAGTTGCAATTGTTGTTTTTTGGTGTTTTTAATTAAATTTTGAGTTATTTTATATTTTGAATGTTGTGGCGGTGAATTTTATCTTGGTTGGTTTTAGTTTTGGTTGACGACTATCCCAGCAGTTTTGGTTTTCATGTGGGGTGACATCATTGTTTAACATGCAGGTTTGTATTGTTGTTCATACATGCAGGTGAGTAAGTATAGTAACGTACTGAAAGTAAATTACGGTAAACTAAAAAAATGCAGGTAAGTAAATCACAATAAAAAGGTACTTGGATGGTCTTCCCGTCATCTTCAACTGAAACTAAAAATGTATGTGAGAGCATTTATATATTATAAACATTTTATGTAGAATGGGCAGATAAGGTTCCAGTGATCTACCAAATCCTAAATCATATCTTGGTGAGCCCCTATTAATTCATTTGAGGATGATTTCATTAAGCAAAACATACTAAGTTTACTATACCTCTTAGGTATCTAGAAGGTTAGGAGGAAGAAGCAGGTCAATGCTTCCCTCTCACCGCCTGGTGAAAAGTCTCAAGCTCATTTAAAGTTATTATGTTGCTTAATAATTCATCCTATAAATACCTCTACTGTTCAATGAATATCGATGTTTCAATTATCTCTAAGAGTATGGTTATTATCATTTGTCATTTAATTTGAGAATTATGTGGGTGAAGACCCTTAATTTTATTAAGACACTTTGACAAATTTAGTTTTAACTTGGGCTTGTAGTGTTTTAAAGGTGTTCAATTTCTAGTTACATTCCATTTTATAATCCTCATTTAACCAAATTTGATTTAGCCTAGGTCACTACTAAGCCCTTAGGACCTTTGTGGATATATTAATATTTTTTGAAATAGATTGAATTTTATGTGATGGTAATTCATCATCAGAACATTTGAATTTCATTTAAAGACCAAATAAAGGTATTAAATTAGTGAGTTATAACATCCAAAATCATACCCCTAAGTTTAGGATCATTTAATTTAATAGACTTCTAAATTTTAATGATTTAGGAAATTTAGGAAATTGCAAATTTACCCTATAGTTAAGAAAAGTGAAATTGGTTTCTACCAATTAACTCCCTATGTTTCAATCACCTGAACATGTTAATTAGGATCAAAGATTGCCCATTTCCCTTTCTTGAATTGAGTTTTTTTTATCCTATAGACTTGTCTAAGTGAGACAAACATATCCATACGGTAAACATGCCATTAAATTGGATCTATGCAAGTGTAGAATAAAAAAAACTCAGGACTGTGGGGAGGTTTATACCTTTGCTTTGAGAAGGGAAGCTTTAATCAGAGGTGCTCGGCATGTTCATGGAGGTCCAAGGAGGTTAGGGATGAAGCATCTTGCTATGTTGAAATGTGTAGACCCAAATTTGATCAAGGCCGAATTTGGGTGTTGGTCAAAGTCTAAAGTAGAGGCTCTCTGTGAGGGGAATTTGATGTTGGAACTTCCTTAATCAGTGTAGGGATGGTGTGGGTGAGTTTAATTTCCTTTTGATGGAGTTTCAGAGAGTGTCCTGTTTCTGCCTTAATTTTCAAGTTCAAAATTAATGTTGCACGGGGGGAATTAGGGCAAGAGGACAGTGAAGCCGAGCTTCTCTATGTTGTGGTGGGAATATGGAATCAATTGGATAGAGTTTTGTTAAGGTTGGTTTCGGCCTCTCTTCTAACAGTGGGGGATGGCTTCTTAAATAGAGGAGCCATGGGGCTTCAATTGGCTAGCCAGTGGGTTAGCCCAATAGCTTAGGTGGAGGGAAGAAGGCCTCAAGCCTCCAATTGGATTGGGACAGCTTGGATGGGCTTAATTGGGTGTTTGACCATTTTTCTCCTTCCTAGGTTGGTGTTTTCAGGTGAACTAGGTGGTGGCTGGCCAAGGTTCAGTCACTTCTTGGCTCAGGGAGGTCAGAGGGTGTTTAATTATAATTTACTCCCATAGGCAAGCAATGATGGAAGAGATTTTGTGGTTAAAGCCTAAAAATGGGAATGAATCCCTTAATTTAGGGATCGATTGGTCCATAGCTTGTTTGGGTGGGCCGAAATTGGTTTTGAACACATTTGAAGTGATCTTGGAGGTTTTGGGAAAGTTTGGGGTGTTAAGGGTATTTTTGTAATTTTGGGAATTTTGGGGGTATTTTGGTAAATTTGGCATTTTTGGTGGTTTTGGGTAATTTGGGTACTTAAAATGGTTTGAAATGATTTTTGAACAAATTTGAATATTTCGGGTGAATTTGTAAATTTTGGCTATATTTAGGGCTCTAAGGGTATCTAGGTAATTTGGAGGATTTTGGGGCAAAATGCCAAGTTGGATATTTTTGGCAGAATTGGGGTTCCAACCACCCTCTATGAGCTATGGACCAATTGAAATCCCATTTGGGTCCTCTAAGTACTGGTCTTAGCTAAACCTCAGCCCAGGGCTAGTGGGTTTAAGGGACCATCTACATGAGTCTCCCAAAGGATCAAGGGATCAAAGTCAACAAATTTTGGGTTTAGGGTTGTGAGTGATTATGGGTGAGAGTGAGTGTAGGTGAGTGAACTAGCTCCAGAACAACACCCAAAGTCAACCCTAAGGTCAATATGTCATATGGGGACTCATCTTGAGCTTCCTCATACTGACCCCACCTACTAAGTGCTAGAGGTTATGACCAATATGTGAAACTTCAAGTTGAGGAAAGAGGAGCGTATAATTTCTAATGGTGAGGTTTCCTTTTCTGGTTTTCTAGGAATAGTCAACAGGAAAGTCCTATGACTTGACCCTAGGCTACTAAAGAGGAAAAGCTAAACCTCAACGAAAAGTGCGGTCAACAATACCCTACGATTCAAAATTAGAACGTACTATTAGAAAAATTCAAAAACAACAAAAAGAAATTAAAATTTTGAACAACATGGCGAATAACTTAGATAATCAAGTAAATGAAGATCAACAAATACCTTTAAAAGATTATGTTAATCGAACAGCAGATGAACTTTACTCCACTATTCAAAATCCTTATGTGTCTGCTAATTCATTTGAGCTTAAACCTGCTATTATCCAAATGGTACAAAATAATCAGTTTAGTGGAGCACCTACTGAAGATCCTAACTTACATCTTGCTAGTTTTCTTAAAATATGTGCCTCTATTAAATATGACGGAGTGTCTAATGATGTTGTTAGGCTTAGACTTTTTCCTTTTTCATTAAGCGATAAAGTTAAAGCTTGGTTAAATTCATTAGCACCTGTATCTTTTAGAACTTAGGGAGAACTATCACAAAAATTCTTGATTAAATATTTTCCACCATTGAAAACTGCTAAGATTATAAATGATATTACATCTTTTTGTCAGTTTGAAGGAGAATCAATATATGAAGCCTGGGAACGATTTAAGGATCACCTAAGAAAATATCCACACCATGCTTTACCAGATTGGTTAGTAATTCAAACTTTTTGTAGTGGAATAGTAGGATCACTTAGATCTATTATAGATGCTGCTGCAGATGGATATTTAATGTCAAAACCTTTTGATGAAGCATACTCTTTAATATAAGAAATGGCTTCTAACAATTTTCAATGGCCCTCTGAATGGGTAAATTTTAGGAGAGTAGCTAGTATTCATGAATCTAATGCAATGTCTATTTTAGCATCTCAAATTGTTGTTATATCAAAAAATATTAATCAAATTGGAGTGAACCATTCTCAAATACCACCAGTATTAGAGAAAATTTCACTAGGACAGATAATTGATACTCAATCATCTTTTGAAACTTTAAATGCTATTAATAATCAAACTAACAATCCCTATTCTAACTATTTCAACCATGGATGGAAAAATCAACCTAATTTTAGTTGGAATAATTATAACAATTCAATGAACTCGTAAGGAAATTTAAATAATCAAGGAAATCATAATTATCGACCTTATTATCCTCCTGGATTCAACTCTAACCCTAACCCACAAGTTAAGGAAAAGAAGACAACGATGGAAGGGGTAACGTTGAATATGGGAAATCAAATAAAAAATCAAGGGGCTACTATTAGAAATAATAAAAAATAATTGGGACATGTTGCTACTGCACTTAGTAATAGATCTTCAGAAAATCTTCCGAGTACTGTGGAAGTTAATCTCAAAGATCAAAATCAGGAGCAAATTAAAGCTATTCAATTACGAAGTGAAAAAGAAGTTGAAACAAGAATCCAAAGAGAAATGAAAGTTGATGAGGAGAAGGAAGAGATTGAAAGTAACCATAATGAAAATGAACAAACATAAGTTTCCCAAGAAAAACCATTACCTCTGTTTCCTCAATGACTAAAGCAGAAGAATAAAGATAAATAGTTTACAAAATTTTTGGAAATTCTTAAAAAGTTAACAATAATCATTCCTTTCATTGAGGCTTTGGAACAAATGCCAAGTTATGTGAAATTTAAGAAAGATATATTAAACAAGAAAATGAAGTTTTGATACACCTAAAATATATAGTATTTTTAGACACATTTTTATACTTATTTTTGAGATATCGTTTTAATAGAAGGTATTTTTGTGTTTTTCTTATAGATACAAGTAAAAATGGAAAAAAATGCTTAAAGGAGTGAAAAAGGATCAAATTTGGAGCAAGATGAAAAATTGTGAAAAAGAGTTTTGGCGCCTAAGCGCCAAACAGAGAAGGCCACGCCTAAGCGCCGAGACCCCGCGCTTAAGCGCTAGTGCCAGTTACTAAATGAGTAAAACCGATTTTCATGAATTTCGAAGAGGTTTTTGAGGCACCCATTGGCTTAATAGGTGGTTGTAACCACCATGGACAAAAGTTATCATGGAAAGATGTGTCTCTTGGGCAAATACATCGAATCAAGACACATTTTGAAGAGGTCCCAAGGCACCTCTTGGAAAACTATAAAAGAAAGAAGAGAAGACTCAAAGAAGAGTCCTAAAAATATTGACAAGTTTTGAAAGTTCTTCTATGGGGAGTTAGCTCGGAGAGATTTTCAGGAACCACATTTTTATTTACTTTATCCTTTTTACTATTTTGTTCTGAGTGATTGTAAAAGAGAAGAGATTCAAAGGAACTTCAAAAGTTTGGTGGAGGACTTAAGATAAGTTTTTATCTTTTTGTTTTAGACTACTTTTGGTTTTAAAATGTATTGTTGGTTTGACAATGATTTCTACTTTTAAACTAAAGTATGGTTTTGTTTTCTCCATACAATATTGTTGGTTTGACAATAATTTCTTCTTTTAAACTAAAGTGTGGTTTTATTTTCTCCATAAATATTGGTTTGACAATGATTTCTACTTTTAAACTAAAGTGTGATTTTATTTTCTCCATGGATTATGAGATTTGACAATGATTTCTACTTTTAAACTAAAGTGTGGTTTTGTTTTCTCCATGGATTCTGAGTGTACTTTTAAACTAAAGTGTGGTTTTGTTTTCTCCATGGATTCTGAGTTATTTTCTTTATCTTTCTTTATTTTAAAGTAAAGTGTGGTTTTGTTTTCTCCATGTATTCTGAGTAGTTTTCTTTATCTTTCTTCTTAAAATCATAAGTAATTAAGTTTTGGATGAAAGTTGTAGAGAGTATTGATCTTTAATGATGGAAGAAGTTATCATGATTTAAATCCATGCACTTCATTTACTTCTTGATTTGGCCAATTCAGATTTTAAAATTTGTTGTGAGAACATGTAAGAACCGAGCTGATATTGTCTCAGTCAACAATTGAAAAGAGTCACATGAGGTTGTATTAATGAGAATGTAGTTCATATGATTGAGTGCAAATAAATAGGGAAATATTCATTGAAGGGTGTTAGACGTTTATTATTGAGTGCAAATAAATAGGGAAATATTCATTGATGGGTGTAGAGTTAGAGGACTTTAAAGTTAGTGCAAATAAATAGGAAAATATTCATTGAAGGGTGTAGAGTTAGAGGACTTTAAAGTGACAAGTTAAAGCCCCCAACTTAGTTTATTGTTAGGTTATGATACGAGATGTTAGCCCTTAGGTGGAGGGAATTGAGGGAACTCTAGAGTGAGTGACTGCAAATAAATAGGGAAATATTCATTGAAGGGTGTAGAGTTAGAGGACTTTAAAGTGACAGGGTGTAAATAAATAGGAAAATAATCTTTGAAGGGTGTAGAGTTAGAGGACTTTAAAGTGACAGGTTGTTCATATGATTGAGTGCAATAAATAGGGAAATATTCATTGAAGGGTGTAGAGTTAGAGGACTTTAAAGTGACAGGTTAATCCCCCAACTTGGTTTATTGTTTTAAGTTCTAATACAAGAATGTTAGCCTTCAGGTGGAGGGAATCGAGCGAACTCTAGAGTGAGAGCTAGTATCATCCCTGCCTAACCAGTCTTCAGAACTATTCAAACTTTAAATTAGCCACTGTTATTTATAGCATCTCTAGTAAGGGTAAAGAATATTATTGCTCCTATTTGGCACAACACCATTTTTATACTTTCACAACAGAATTTCTATACTTTTACTGATTCATGATAAGAAGAAAGATAAAGAAACCTACTCAGAATCCATGGAGAAAACAAAACCACACTTTAGTTTAAAAGAAGAAATCATTGTCATCAACAATAAGTCTCAATTAAAACCAAAAGTAGTCTAAAATAAAAGATAAAACTTATCTCAAATAACGAAGTCACAATTAAAACCAAAAGTAGTTTAAAAAAAAAGATAAAAACTTATCTCAAATCCTCCACCAAACAGAATCTATGGAGAAAACAAAACCACACTTTAGTTTAAAAGAAGAAATCATTGTCAAACCAACATAGTCTCGATTAAAACCAAAAGTAGTCTAAAATAGAAAGATAAAAACTTATCTCAAGTCCTCCACCAAACTCTTGAAGTTATTTTTAATCTCTTCTTATTTACAATCACTCACAACAAAATAACAAGAAGGATAAAGTAAATAAAAAAGTGGTTCCTGAAAATCTCTCCGAACTAACTCGCCAGAGAAGAACTATCAAAACTTGCCAATATTTTTAGGACTCTTTTCTAAGTGCTCTCTTCTTTCTTTTATAGTTTTCCAAGAGGTGCCTTGGGATCTCTTCAAAATGTGTCTTGTAAGAGATGCATCCTTTCATGATAATTTTCATTCATGGTGGTTACAACCACCTATTAAGCCAATGGGCGCCTCAAAGGCATCCTTTCATGATAATTTTCGTCCATGGTGGTTACAACCACCTATTAAGCCAATGGGTGCAACCTCTTCGAAATTCATGAAAACTTATTTTACTCGTCGAGTAACTGCCACTGGCGCTTAAGCGCGGGTCTCAGCGCTTAGGCACGGCCTTCTCTATGTAATCGGCGCTTATGCGCCGGATCTGGCGCTTATGCACCAAAACTCTTTTGCACAGTTTTTCACCTTTTTTATCCAAATTTGATCCTTTTTCTCTCCTTTAAGAATTTTTTCCATTCTTATTTGTATCTACAAGAAAAACACAAAAATACCTTTGATTAAAGCGTAATATCTCACAAATAGGTGTAAAAATGTGTCTAAAAATACTATATATTTTAGGTGTATCAAATTTGCAGATCATGAGACTTTTGCACTTAGTGAAGTTTGTGGCACTATTATTCAGAAAAAATATCCTGAGAAATTAAAATATCCTAGCAGTTTTACTATACCTTGTGCAATTTGTGAAAAGTTTTATGGAAAGCCTTATGTGATTTAGGAGCGAGTATTAATCTTATGCCTCTATTGTTTTAAATGTTTAGATTTATGAGAGATTTTCTCTACTACTGTAGCTCTTCAGTTAGCTGATCGATCAATAACCTATCCTAAAGAAGTTATAGAAGATGTATTAGTAAAAGTGGATAAATTTATTTTCCCTATAGACTTTATAGTATTAGAGGTAGAGGAAGATAAAGAGATTCCTATTATTTTGGGGAGACCATTCCTTGCAACAGGGAGAGTTGTGATAGACGTGCAAGAAGGAGAATGATTAATGAGAGTTAATGATCAAGAAGTAACATTTAATATTGTAAAAGCTATGAAATATTCTGCAATAGAAAAAGATAATGAATGTTTTAGGATGGAAGTCACTAATTATCTAAGTAATGAGCAATTTAAGAAAGAGTTTGAAGAAAAATTAAAGTAAGAATAATTTATTGAGAATGAGAATGAAATAAAAGAAGAAAATTTAGATTATATTCACGACAAATTTGAAACTTTAGATTTTTTTGGAAAATGATAAGAAAAATTTTATTCCTTCAAGAATTAAACCACCAGAATTTGAACTGAAAGTATTACCTTTTAAAATATGTGTTTATAGAAGATTCATCTACATTGTCTGTTATTGTATCTTCTGAGTTAACTAAAATTCAAGAACAAAATTAAAAGAAATGTTAAAAAAAATATAAAAAGGCTTTTGGAAGGACTTTAGTAGATATTAAAGGAATTAGTCTTTCAAATTGTATGCACATAATTTTATTTGATGATCAATACAACCTAACGCTGATCCTTAAAGGAGATTAAACCCAAAAATGAAAGAAGTTGTTAAAAAAGAAATTTTAAAATGGTTAGATGCTGAAATTATATATCGTATTTCAGACAGTGCTTGGGTAAGTATGATTCACTATGTTCCAACGAAAGGAGGAGTGACTGCTGAAGTAAATGAGAAAAATAAATTAATTCCAATATAATGAGTTACTGGTTGGTGAATTTGTATAGACAATAGAAAATTAAACCTTGCCACCAGGAAAGATCACTTTTCTTTACCCTTACTAAAATAAATGTTGGATAGATTTGTTGGAAATAAATATTATTACTTTTTAGATGGATATACTGGTTATCATCAAATTCCAATTGCTCATGAGGATCAAGATAAAACAGCATTTACAAGATCTTATGAAACATTCATTTTTTGCAGAATGCCTTTTGGACTAAGCAATGCACATATGACATTTCAAAGATGTATGATATCCATATTTAGTAATTTGATTGAACATGGAGTGAAAGTATTTATGGATTATTTCTCTGTGTTTGTGACTTCATTTGAATTATATTTAAATAATTAAGAAAAAGTTCTGGAATTATGTGAAAAAAATTACCTAGTACTAAATTGGGAAAACTGTCAGTTTATGGTTGTAGGAGAAATTGTTCTTGGGCATAAAATTTCTGAAAATGACATGAAAATAAATCCTGCAAAAATTCAAGTTATTGAAAAATTACCACCAACGACTACGGTCAGAGGGGTAAGAAGTTTTCTAGGACATGTTGGTTTTTATAGGTGTTACATAAAAAAATTTTCAAAAATTACTAGGCCATTATGCCAACTTTTAGAAAAAAAATATGAAATTTGATTTTAATAAGGACTTCATAAAGGCATTTGAACTATTGAAAGAGAAATTAATCACTACACCTATAATAGTCCCACCTGATTAGGAAAAATCTTTTCAAATAATGTGCGATGCCAGTGATTATGCTATAAGAGCTGTTTTAGGACAAAGGCACAACAAAGTTTTTAAAGTAATATATTATGCTAGTAAAACTCTAAATGATGCTTAAATTAACTACAATACTACTGAAAGAGATTTATTAACTATTGTTTATGCCTTTTGATAAATTTAGACATTATTTGATCAGAACTAAATGTATAGTGCATACATATCATTCTGCTATTAAATACTTGATGAAAAATAAGGATGTTAAACCAAGATTAATTAGATGGATACTTCTTTTGCAAGGGTTTGATTTTACTGTAGCTAATAGAAAGGGAAATGATAATGAAATAACTGATCATTTGTCTAGACTAGAAAAAGAAATACTAACTAATTTTACAAATGAAATTTTAGAATGAACAATTATATAGTATTGATGAAATAGATACACCATGGTATGCCGATATAGTAAATTACATTGTAAGTGATATTCTACCATCGGATATTAAGAATCAACAATTCAGGAAATCTATATATGTTTCAAAATTCTATTTTTGGGATGACTCATATTTATATAAATAATGTAAGGATCTAATTATTAGAAGGTGTGTGCCTTATGAAGAAACTCAACAAATAATTGAAAGATGTAAAGATATAATTATTAGAAGGTGTGTGCCTTATGAAGAAACTCAACAAATAATTGAAAGATGTCATGAATTTTGAATTTGGAGGACATTTTAGAACAAATAAAATTGCTTATAAATTTTTGCAAGCTTTATTTTATTGACCTACTCTTTTTAGAGATTTTATTGAATATATTAAAACATGTGATAGATGTTAGCGAGTAGGAAATATTTCTAGAAGAAATGAAATGCCTCTAAATTACACATTGGAAGTTGCAATTTTTGATGTGTGGAGATTAATTTTATGGGACCATTTATGCCTTCATTTGGAAACTTATATATATTACTCGTTGTTGATTATATGTCCAAATGGATTGAAGTTGTTGTCGTACCTAAATGTGATGCTCGAAGTGTTTCTAAATTTTTAAATAAAAATATTTTTACAAGATATGAAATGCTGAGAGTAATTATTACAGTTGGAGGAACTCATTTTCAAAATAAGAGAATCAAAAAATTAAATAAAAAATATGATATTATGAATAGATTCACTACTACTTATCATTCTCATACTAGCGGTCTAGCAGTAATATCAAATTGTGAAATAAAATGAATTTTTAATAAAGCTGTAAATCTCTATAAATTGGATTAGTCTGCAAGATTAAATATTGCTTATGGGCATACAGAACTGCTTATAAGACTTCTATAGGAATGTCCTCATATAGACTTATTTTTGGAAAAAACATGCCACTTACCAGTAGAATTGGAGTATAAAGCATTTTGGGATATTAAGGAATTTAATTTTAATCTAAAAGATGTTGGTGAGATAAGATTATTGCAACTCACTGAACTTGAGGAGATTAGAAAGGAAGCATATGATAAAGTAAAAATATATCAAGAGAAAATGAAAATATGGTATGATAAGAAGATTATTCAGAAGATGTTTAAACCTGGACAAGAAGTTATATTATATAATAAAAGATTGAGATTATTTTAAGGAAAACTGTAATCCATATGGTTAGGACCATTTAAAGTAATTAAAGTCTATAATTTTGGAACTGTTGTTATTAAGGATCCTAAAACTAGAAAAATATTTAAGGTTAATGGGCATCAATTAAAATGTTATTATGAAGGACACAGACCATAATTTAAAGAAGTTTTAATGTTAAGTCAACCCAACTAAACGAATGGTACGTCAGGCTGACGACGTTAGACCAAGTGCTTTGTGTGAGGCAACCCATATATAAATCTATTTATTTATATATTACTGTTTTTTTAAATAAGCGTATTTATATCTTAGTAAATAATAATACTTTTAAGTCCTACACAAATATATATATCATAAATTAAGACAAATATTGGCATTGGGGGCAAATTTGGAATCAAATTGAACAAAAAAAGTTAAAGACGCAAATTTGGCCTCTGACGCCCACGACCCCCGCCTATTGGACCATGGCACCAACAGTGTTATCGGGAGTGCCGACGGTGTCCGGAGCAGTTTTCCACGTGCAGAGCAGTTTTGGCGGGATTTTGCTCTTCAATAACTGTCAGAGGTGTTTTTAAAGTCATAAAAACTACCTTAAGCATCCAAAAACTTCCTAATTTTGAAGTCCATGGCTTTTAATTACAAAAACACTTCAAGGTATGGAGTTTTTAATTGAAGAAAGTTTATCAGTTTTGACGCGCAGAGATTATACAATAAATTTAGCATGAAGAAGAGACTTATCAAGGAGAGAGGATTTGTCAACCATGGATTAAGTCATTCAAGTTCACAAATTGAGAAAATTATTGTGCAGAAGCGTTGGGAAGTTCTGTGCTACACTACTACTGCAGTTGTAGTACCCGTAGTCAAGGAGTTTTATGCTAACTTACATAGAATTACCCAAGGAGTCATCTTCGTTCGAGGTAAGGTTGTATCATTTACTCCTGCTTAAATTAATGATTTGTATATGATAAAAAACGTTCCAATCTGTCATTTTATAAATTTTATCCCAACGAGAGATATGATGTAAGAAATATAAATTTTTTTGATGGATGATAATGATAATTGGGTAATCAGAGATGAGGGATACATTAGTTTATCTGCTTCACTACTTAATCTAATTTCAAAACAATGGCATTTCTTCATATCTGCAAAAGTAATCCCTACTATAAAGATTAGCAGAGTTACAAAAGAAAGTGTCATTTTAAACTATTGCATTCAAATGAAAAAACCCATTGATGTAGGATCGATTATTTTTAAATATGTTAGGGATATTATTATGAATGGGCTAATATATGGACTTGGGCACCCTTCTACAATTTTCTTACTTTGCAGTCAATCTCAAGTTCCATATAAAAGTTGGGAGAAAGTTTTATTACCTTTAGAGCCCATGATTCCTATTGATGGAAATTATATAGGGAATGGAAATGAAGCATTAGATATTATTTTGGATCATTCATCACATGCTTCAACACCATTAATGCCACCGATAGTTGGAAGTTCAATATCTTTGGAGAAGAGAATGAAGAAAATAGAAAGAGAATATCAGAGCATTACAAAATCTTAACTACCTTTTTGATCATCTAGATTGGAGAATGAAAGAGAACTTTGATCATACTAGAATAGTTTAAGCAGGATTGATACAAATGTTCAAGAAAAATGGATGGATCGATGAAAATTTGACTGTTCAGTTCTCGTACCAACCCTTCTACAATTTGTATGTCCACTACCAGTCTATGGGAGATATTAGAGTAGAAGAAAGCATTGAAGATGAGGCAAAATAATTGAAGAAGTTGGACTTTTCACCAGTTTAAAATACTTATGCTTTTAATGTAATTGTGTCGATTTGATTTACTTTACTTTGCTTTAGAACTCTATTTGTGTGTATAGCTTTGTGTCAGTGTTCTAGTGTTGTGGCTTGATTTCGACATTGAAGTATAATTTAGTTTGGTTTAAGGATGTGGAAGTGTGATTAGAAAAATGTATTTGTAAAAAGTGTATTTTCATATATAAAATTTAGTTTGTTGTTTATTTATAAAATTTCTTTCTTGTGAATTATTTTTAGATGAAAATTAAGGTTCAAAAGGACTAAATAAACTTTGGAGTAAATTGAGAGAAAATTTAAATTTAAAAAAAAAATCAAAATATGAATTATTTTGTCCACGTCGGCGCCTGCATGGGCGCCAACAACGCCCTAGGCCCAAACCGACCCAAACACCCTTAAAAATTGCAATTTGCATAATAAAATGCTATTTTTAACCTTTGAGTCACCTTCAACCTCCAATTTTTGCACCTATGGCTTGCTATTGCTCGGATTTAAGGCGATTTTAAGGCAAACAAAGTTTTGAGAAAATCCTTTGGTGAAGAACTCTTACTTAATATATTTAAGTTTAATATGTTCCACATTATGATTTTTGGAATTTTTGGGAATTTATTTTGATTTTATCAAATTTTACTAGATTTACCATGGCACGTAGAATTAAAAAAGAAAGAGAAAAGTTGATTTTGATGATCAAAGGTTTGTCAACTACAAGACCAAAATTTGCTTCAATAGTCTACTTACAACAAAAAAAGTTATTTCAGATCAAAGATTTAAAGATCTGGGTGGAGAATTTGAAAGATTAATCAATGCTCGACAGTGGGAGAATTTTTGCTACTTTACTACTGAGGTGATTATTGGTGTAGTGATGGAGTTCTATGCCAATTTCAAGGAGACTTCTGAAGACTATGTGTTTGTTCGAGGGAAAATGGTGGAGTTTACTCCAAGGAAGATTAATGAATTTTATTAGTTAGAAAATGTGTACAACTGCCAATACAAATCGTTATCTGCTACAAATGAGGCTATGGATGAGGTTATTTTATTTCTTGCTGATGGAAGAAGAACTTGGAAGGTGAAGGATAAAGTTAAGGTAAACTTTCCTCTTTCTATGTTAAATGTTGTATCTAAGGCCTAACACTACTTTATTTCTGAAAGAATGATACCAAAAAACCATCACAGTGAGGTAACAAAGCATAGAACCATCTTAAACTTTTGTATCCGGCTGGTGATGAGGATAAATGTAGGCTATATTATTTCCCACCATACTTGATCTATTGCTTTGGGAGAGACCATTGGTGGTTTAGCTCACCCTGCACTGATCTTAAAACTATGTGAACAGAAAGGAGTTGATTATAGAGCAGATGAAGCGAGGATTGAACCTCTAAAACCTATTAGGCCTGCCAATATAAAGACTTATGAATCTCAAGTTGGATGGAGATCTGAAAGTAGAGCCAGAGATATTCCTTCTACTTCAAGTACTTATGTAGCAGATGATGATCCATTAGGGAGATATCTTGATATTGGATAATAGAATGCAAAATTTGGAGACCATACATGCTCACAATGATGATTTGATAAGACAAGAGTTTTAATATGATGCTTCTTATGATTATGCAATGGTCAAATATATGAAGGGTAATCACTCAGTTCAATTTCTTACTCTCTGTTCTTACTTCATTTCAGCAGCAGAATTTGGATGTGGAATAAGAAGTAGAAGAAGATAATGATTCGTGATGCTTTAGTTAGATTTCTGTTTATTTTTATGTTTAGTTGTACTTTATTGTTGAGACTGTTTTTTTGTAGACTGTGATACTTTATTTTTGTTGTATGCTGTGTTGTGAACTGTAAATTTGTGCAATTGCTGGAAGTTATTAGTTTTTAGTACTTTATTGGATGTATTTGTAGTTAACTCATTATTAGCAAATTTTTATAGGTATTATGTGTTATTTAATGTTTTAGGTCTTGTAGCTTTTCATATTAGCACCTGCAATATTTCAGAGTTAAGTTTCAAATCAGAACCTTCAATAGGTATGTCTTTTCTTTATGTATTAAATGTTTACCTTCACCTTGTATTTTTTAGTTTTTCATTTAAAATCCTTTAAAAATTTAAGTTTGGGTGGGCAAGTGTCGGTGCTATTTTGGTTTGGGAGTTGCCCGTAAGAAGTTGTCGGTCACCGGAATCAAAATCCCGTCACCCGCTTCGGAAGGACTTTTTAATTTACATATAGAATTAAGTTTAGATAAATATGAAATCAAACTGACCCCATATTTTTCCTAGTTTAGATGAAAGTACGTTGTACCTCAAACGTTGTATCTATCCCGAAGGATAAACACAAGACTTAAGGATGAGGCTTAATCAAATAAACTGAGAAATATATGACATCCATTTGGCCTGTCAAACCGTTTTATTTGCCGACAATTTCCCCTATTTAATATGAAGAAGTAAATAGTGTTTATATTAGACTGGGTTCAGGAAAAACTTCCTATAAGGGCAAGCACCTATAGTTAATTACATCTTAAATGACTAAAGTCACTTAAGAGAACTCTCAATAAAAATCAAGAAATATTATCTTCAAGGATTTCAAAAGGATAAGACTTTTCAAGGATATCGGACCAAGAGGTGTGAAATGGGATTGGCTCAAATTTGGAACATTTTATTTTTGGAATTAAAAGGATGAAGAACTAGAGGCTTTCATAGATACAGAGGAGAACCTCGGTGACTTCCCAGTCTATCCTATTATTTGGCTTCAATTTTGAGGAGAAATATTTAGGTGTTTTATCCTACCAATTTTATTAATTTAGGACTTACATCCACTTAAAATAATCACATAAATAGCCTAGAAGATGTGAGGATTTTGTTCGTGATGAACGATAATCTTGGAATCCTAAGATGAGTTAGGGCTTATATTGTGTAGCAGGGCTATACAAAGGCCTAAAGATAAGGTGAGGATTTATGTTGCATAAGCAGACTACCTCAAAGTCCTATGGCTTGTTTGTTTATCTCTATGGAAGGAAAATGATTTAGTTGGGGAAGACAGGTTTTGGTGTTGAAGATGGTTGTGCTGCCACCATGCTAGCTCCAAGCTCATTGCCGCGACGAGTTTAAGTTTTCTAGGGTGTCAAGTTATGATGTCAAATCAGATGGCCATATGGTTGTAGTTCCTTAAATTTTATGGGGGATGTAAAAGTTCATTAGAGCGACACCAGTTAGGATCCTACGGTTCCCTCATTCCGGCACTACTATTTTCTATTGGATTCACTTAGTCCAAATGAATTTACTAAACTCAACGTAGTGAGTTTCATAATTTCATTTAGACCGTGGGAAGCCTCATTAGCAACCGTAGGTTACCTCTTACGAGGGATTCCCGATCATCCGATAGAGACGTCTTAATTTAGTTTTAGTTATAGTTTTTATGATGTTTGTGATTAAATTTTGAGTTATTTTATATTGAATATTGTGGGGGTGAATTTTATCTTGGTTTATTTTAATTTTGGTTTTTTGGCTATCCTGATAGTTTTTGTTTTCATGTAGGGTGACATCATTGTTTAGCATGCTGGTTTGCAAGCATAAAAAGTACAGTATGAAAGTATAAGAAAGATGACGCTGTAAACTGTAAAGGCGTACTGGGCGAGTCTTCTCGTTCCGCCACTTGAAACTCAAAATGCTTGTTAGAACATTTTATGTAAAGCAAAAAAGTAAGATTTTTGTGGCATTCCTAGCCCTTGGTCATATCTTGGTGGGTCCCTATGGGTTTGATTAAGGATGATTTTTTGTTAAGCAAAACATATTAAGTTTAGTAGACCTCTGAGGTATCCAACAGATCTAGAGGAAGAATTAGGTCTATGCTTCCATCTCACCGCCTGGTGAAAAGTCTCGAGCTCATTTTAAACTTATTATGTTGCTTAATAACCCATTTTGTGAATACCCTTAATGCTCAGTGAACATTGATGTTTCAATTATCCTAAAGAGTAAGGTAATTATCATTTGTGATTTAATATTTAAATTATGTGAGTGAAGACCCTTAAAAGGGGCAAGTTAATGTTATCAAGGCACTCAACCAACTTTTTAATTTGGGCTTGTAGCTTTTGAAAGATGTTCAATTTTTAACTATGTTCTTTTTTCTAATCCTCATTCAACCAAATTTGATTTAGCCTAGGTTACTACTAAGCCCTGAAGATTTTAGTAGATGTCTTAGTTTTTTTTTTGAAAGAAATTTAATTTTAAGTGATGATGATTCATTTTTGAAAGAAATTTGAACATCAAATAAGGGTGTTAAATTGGTGAGTTATCAACTTCCAAAGTCATACCCCTAAGTCTAAGATCATTTAATTTAATAGACTTCCATGTTTTAATAATTTAAGGAATTATAAATATATCCCTTGATTGTAAAAGAGTAAGGTTGGTTTCTACCAATTAATCCCCTTTTGTTTCAATTATCCAAATAAGTTTGTTAAAATTAGAGGTTACCCATTTCTCTTCTTGAATTAAGCCTAAATGTTAATTAAGGCTAAATTTCCATAATTATATTTTTGCCCCTAAGGATCCATCACTTCATAATCTATCAAATTTATTCCAAATGAATTTGGAATTTTTATCCCATCTCACTCATGGGTCAATTAAGACATGAGAGGATAAAATGTGATTTTTCAAAATTTAATTTAATTTACATATTTATTTTAATAAAAAAAATAGGATTTTTCAAAGCAAATTTCATAACTTGACCACAGTAAAGTCTAATCCTTTGAAAGTTTTACTGGAAGTAGACTTAGACTAGAGAATTATTTGGACAAAATTTCATGATTTATTAAGTTTTATTTGAATTTTAAGAATTATTTTAATTTTGGGAATACTGATTAATTATAAAATATTTTAAATGTGAAAATTTTAATTTTATATTTTTATTAAATCTCTCTAATGACAAGGAACCCAAAGAAACAAATTTTACAATTTTCTAATTTTTTTTTGAATTTTTAGAATTATTTTTATGAAAATCTATTTGTAGCCTTTAAAAATTATCTTAATCTTCAAAATTCAATATCTTCTCTTAGAAAATTAGGAAAAATATTCCAATTGTTCTTAAGTGCTTAGAAAATAATTTAAAACATTTTCAAAAATTTTATTATTTTTTGTGATTTTTATCATTTTTTTAATTTTTTAAATATTAAAAATAGGCTTAAAATGGAATTTTTATTTTAATTTCAAAATTTTTTTTAGAAAACTCCTCTCATCACAGATAACCCCAAATATTAATTTTTATAACTTTTTGAGTTATATTTTAATTATTAAAAAACATTTCTGTGCCAAAAATATCATTTAACTTGAAAAATCGATTTGAGTTATTAAATGAGCTCCAAATGTTTTGAAATTTTTATGGAGAGTTCTCTGAACTTTAAATCATAGTGGAGATGTCATTTAGATATTTGTGTTTCCTAAAATTAATTTTCTTTTTTTTAGGGTTGGTGGAAATTAAGCACATTTTTAATGACTTAACCCATGAAATATTTTCCAAAGGGTTCTCTGGTCATAACAAACCTTTCAAAATTTTCTTAGATTTTTCTAAGCAAAATGCTAATTATTTTCATTAATTATTGCAAATAATAGACATAATCTTGAAAAATATGGCTCTCTGTCTAGAGATCTCCACTAGCTTTGGAAAAATCAGGGATTGTTCTATGAGACAGAGGCAACAACATGCCAAAATTTCAAGCCATGGTGAAATGTCTATATTCATGAAAAATCAAAAGACTCGAAAGAATTTTTAATTAATTAAATATAAAGCATGCATCAAATGGACTTCAAATTATTTACACATTGTCCTCCTTTATTCACTGAGGAAGAGAATATTTTTATTTTATTTTTGTACTTTTTCAACACCAAGATATGTATTTTTAAAGCTAGGGAGCATTTTATGAATTATTTAAATCCCTATTTATCTATTTAAACACGTGGCGTCATGTCAACCTATGGTGGCTCTAAAACTCCACGTGGCGAGCTTCCATTCAACGCCGCCATCCATCCCAGCACTGACTCAGCCTGCGATTCATGTATGAAAGTGTTGTTCGGCTAGATCTCATATGTTGATGAAATAAATCGCGATCGGACAGCTCCTCATCATCGTCCCCAATGCCTTAGCCCGAGAACTATCCATTTTCAAAGCTTAAGATCTCGCTCATTTTTTAACCAAATTAAGTGTGGTTTGTTTCTAAATGGTCGTCTAAGTGTGACGAACACATCCATACAGTAATCCTGCAATTAAATTAAGCCTAATCAAATGGAGAATTAAAATATGCTGGGGAGGAGGAGGAGTTCAATACCTTTGCTCTGAGAAAGAAAGCTTTGATCAGAGGTTCTTGGCACATTTGTGGAGGTCCAAAGAGGCTAAGTATTTAGCCTCTTATTGTGGTGAAAGGCTTAGGTATGAGTTTGACCAAGCTCAATTTCAGGTGTTAGTCTAGAGCTATGCTAGGGTCTCTGTGGAAGGGGGATTTGATGGGACTTCCCCTTCTTTCACTGTGGTGAAGGTGTGGGTGAGTTTACTTTGAGTTTGATGGATTTTGGAGGTGTGGTGAGCTCTATCCTGGTTATTGGCAGAAGTTTGAGCTCAAAATTGAGCTTCCACAGTGGGAACCAGTGGGGGAAAGGGGTTGGCTTGAGCTGAGGAGGTCTTAAAGAGTCTCTAGGAGCAATTTGGATGGGTCTCTCTGAGAAATTTTAAACACTACCTCCATGGTCGTGGAGGTGAGATTTTTATAAAAATGGCTTAAGGCTTGCTTCCATGGCCAATTAGGGGGTGAAAATTAATGCTTAAGTGGAGGGCAGAGAGACTCTAACATTTAATTTGGATGAGGTGGCCTCTAGGTTTGAAATGGGTTTGATTCCATCGGGGTGGCTCACGATTTTGGTGTTTTCCGGCCAGTAGGCCAGCCAGTCAGACCAGGGGAGGTGGCCAGAGAGCTCAGGGACCTCAAAGGAATATGTCAAAGCAATTAAATGGGTTTGGGCTTTGTTTTGGCCAAAAAAATCCTAAGCTTAAGCAAATACAATATAAAATCCCTTGATTTATGGGACCTTTGGTCCATAGATTAGCTTAGGTGGTTTAATGGGGTTTAGTCTGGTCACTCGAATCCAACTAATGGCTGTGGAGTTATCAATTTGGTGGCTTTGGGGTGGTTAGGCTAACTTTAGTGCAAAGGTCCAATGTGGGTTCAAATGACCAAAACTTGGGTTTGGGCTAGGATCACCATGTTAATTGAACCAATTTATTGATTATCATTGTGTAGATGATTGTAATGAAGATTTTTGGTGAAGGATTGAAATGATTTTGAGTTCAATTAGAGGGCCAATTTGGAGGATTTTTAAAATTTTATCAATTTGGGCTTTTTGAGCTAGACTTGGGTCTAGATTGGGCTAGGATTGGAACTTGGCTCCATTAAATGTTCCAAAATATTAAGGGAGATGTTATAAAGATTTTTTATGAAGGAATGGAATGGAAATTTTTGGGCTAAGGCAATCAATTTGGTGGAATTTTGAGACGTGGCCAATTTGAGGAAAAATTGGGATATTTTGGATTTGGGTTGAAATTAAATAAAATTGAGGATTAAAAAAGGCCAATTGAAGGTCAAGTTTGATGTTTATGAATGTTATTAGGAGTTTAGAATTCAAATTGGGACCAATGGAGTGGGCCATGGGGTTCAATTTGGTGGAACCAAGTCATAGGGCCAAAATTGGGGGTTCTGATTTAGATCAAAATTGAGCTCAAAGTATGGGCTAATTGGGCATGGATTTGGTTTAAAATGGTCATATAAAAGGTTAATTTAAGTTTAGTATTGAAATTGGGCAAAATTGGGATCAATTTGATGGACATTTGAGGTAGATTTTGGGAGATGGGGCCTTTAAAGGCAATTTTAGGGGTTTTGGTCAAAATGGTCAAAATGGTCAAATTGGGTCATGTGGTAGTTGAGAAAAGTGAAATTGGGAATATTTGGAATATATTGAGAATTTTTTGGGATTTTTTGGAATTATTAGAATTTTGGGCTAAGGAGGGGCAGTTTAGTAATTTGGCAATTTTTTGTGATTTTGGGTAACTTGGATGTTTTCAAAAGGTTTGAGATGATTTTTGAATAAATTTGGATATTTTGGGTAAATTTTAGAATTTTTGCCAAATTTAGGGTCCCAAGGGTATCTTAGGTAATTTGGGGGAGTTCAGGGCAAAAGGCTAAATTGGGTATTTGGTAGAATTGGAGGTTGACCACCATAAATGAGCCACAAACAAATGGAAACTCCATTTGGGACCTTTATGTACTGGTCTTAGCTAAAACTTAGCCTAGGGCCAATGGGTTTAGGGGTCCATCTACATGAGTATCCCAAAAGTATCAAGGGATCAAGGTCAAGAAACTTTGGTTTGTGCTTGTGAGTGGTTGTGGATAATTGCTGGTGAGTGCCTTAGCTCTAGACCAACACCCAGGTTCAACCCTAATGTCTAAAAGTCATATGGGAACTCTTCTTGAGCTCCCTCATAGTGATCCCACCTACTAAGTGCTAGAGGTTAAGATCAATATGTTGAGCTTCAATTTGAGTAAGGAGGAGTTTATAATTTCTAATGGTGAAGGTTCCTTTTCTAGTTTTCTAGGAATAGTCAATAGGAAAGACCTATGGCTAGAACCTAGGCTATTAAAGAGGAAAACTAGACCTCAACCAAAAATGAGGTCAACAAATGGACCCTCAATAGGTGGGGTGTGCTGGGCAAGCACACCGCGCATATTGGCGTTGACCGACAATATCATTAAAACCAATACCAACTCCTAATTCAAGAGATAGAAAAAGTGTGGGATTGTGAGTGCTATTTGCTTCCACTAGGGAATATAGCAGGTGAATATTTGATCAAAGTCAAAAAGTAGGGACTCTCGCTCGGGATTGGAGAGTGGATTTTGAGTTACGAGATTTCAAGAATTTATAGAAGGTGGGAATCAGTGTGTAAGTGTCGTCTCTGCGGTGGGATTTAAAATTCAGGTATTAATTTCAGAAGAGGGTTGGCAGTTAAGGATCGATCATGAAAAGAGAGGAATCAAAAGTTAGGGACTGATTCCAGGATAAGGATTGAAAGTTAAGGATAAATCACAGGAGAGAATGTCAGAAGGTAGGGACCAATCTCAAAAGGGTGAATCAGAGGTTAACGACTGATTCTAAAATGAGAATTGAAAGTTAATGAACAATCTCAACAAAGAGCGTCGAAAGGTAAGGATAGACCTCAAAAGTAATGAATCAGAAATTTGGGATTGATTCAAAAATGAGAGTTGAAAGGTAGTCATCAATCTCAAGAGAGTGTTGGAAGGTAAGGACCGACCTCGAAGGTAATGAATTAGAAGTTAATGGCTGATTCAAAAATGAGAATTGAAAGGTAGTGATCAATCTCAAAAGAGAGTGTCGGGAGGTAAGGACCGACCTCAAAAGTAATGTATCAGATGTTAAGGACTGATTCAAAAATGAGATTTGAAAGGTAGTGATAAATCTCAAAATAGTGTGTCGGAAGGTAAGGATCGACCTCAAAACTAGTGAATCAGAAGTTATGGACTGATTCGAAAACAAGGATTGAAAGGCAATGATCAATCTCAAAAGAGTGTCTCGGAAGGTAACGACCAACCTCTAAAGTAGTGAATAAGAAGTTAGGGACTAATTCGAAAATTAGAGTTGAAAGGTAGTGTTCAATCTTAAAAGAGAGCGTTAGAAGGTAAGAACCGACCTCAAAAGTAGTGAATCAGAAGTTAAGGACTGATTTGAAAATGAGAATTCTACAAAGTTTGTAGTGTTTAACTCAAAGACATGTGTCGTATGTAAAAGTTGACATTGTTGAAGAGGATTTATGGAAATTTGTAAATGTTTGCGCAGAATGTGAAATTTTGTGGGGATGTGAAGAGAATTAGTGTAGACAAAGATAGTTGTGCTACGCGACCAAAGAGTAAGAGACCTCGAAATTAAGAGAGTCCACTCAACAAATTTATTTTCTTTTCTTTTTATTTTTATCACATTTAGTTTTTCAAAATATGTTTTCAAAATTTGATTTTAGTTGGTTGATATTTCAAAAGAGAGTTATTTTGTTGTTTGTTCATTAGTTATTTTTGTTTAAATTTTATTATCGTTAATTTTTTTTTTTGTTTTGTTCTTTGTTTGTTGTAATTTTGAACCAACGTGTGGTTTGTGGCTTCCATCCATCGCACAAAAGGCAATTGACAAAAAGACACATTTTTGAATGAAACTTCATGAATCTGTTCCAACAAAATGTTACAGATCAAGTGTAGGCCAACGCCTCAAAAAGTACAATATGAAAAATGCATCAAAGTACATCCAAAATATCTCACGCCATGTACACATCATAGGCTAAGCATCTCTGATACATATCAAATTGTTGTAATGTAGTAAAGTAGAAAGGAATCCTCTGACTATCTGTTTCTGATGTGACAAGGTCCTGATCGAGCTGACCATCTAAGCCATGCTTCAGGATAGGAGTTCCCTTTACAATATGCTTAGAGGTGTAACTCTCTCATAGCTCGTAAGGTAGTAGTTCCTTTAGCTCTGGATCCGGTTGAAACCCATATGACATTTTGTTGTTGTCCATCCGTCGGAAAGTTACGGACACCCTGCGGTGTCGCACACTTGGAATGAAATGCTTGGCAACTTCTGCAACGTTGCCTTTGAGAACAAGCACTGAGCCAACTGGTAGAGGAATCTCCACATAGCCTCTGAACTCACCAGGGATGATGATGTCAATTTCTTTCCCAAATAAGATGTTTCTTTTACTCATGAAAGAGACCATACAATAGGGCCTCATGAAGTCATGGGGGTCTATATGTGGAGGAATGCAATCACCGTCATCGTAGATGTTGATAATGCAACTGTTTGGAATGCAGGTAGCGGGCAGATAATCCATATGACCATTCTTTTGATCATCCACTTTATCATTGTAGGTAGTGGATCTACTTGATCGTGTCTGAGGATCCCAGGCAGATTCCCTTATCTATTATTTATGAAGTTGTAGCAGCAGCCACACTGGATAGTAATCCTCCCTTTTCCTCGCAACCATTTCCTCAGCTCAAACTAGGTCCTTTCCATAAGTAAACCTGCTCGACCTCTGTCCCGTAGGTAAAAAATGCAGTCAATAATACTTTGTTCGTCAGTCTCTGAGAAGACTCTGGTATACAGTTATAATCCCTCCAGTATGTTGATGAGTTTTTCGTATACTTCTTCGTAGAATTTGAAGTCACTTTTATTTACTTTGCTCATTTTATAATATTCTATCATAGTGGGAGTTGGCAGTTGTCGTGGGTATTCCCTCATTTGAATTTCAGCGAGAACCCAAGCTGCTGCTGTCTCTGGCTCTAATGGAATGTATGATTCTACGTCTGACAGACGTTTGGCTCTGTACCCCTTGGAACATACGGCTCTACATCCATTGGGACATATGGCTCTGCCTCTATTAGGTAATTAGCGATCTGAGATCCATCATTGGTAGATGCATATTCCTCTAATGTGTTGTAGTGTTGTAGATGTAAGACATTGCAGTCCGGGCACTCCATGAATGCCCCTGTAGCTGATGCTCATACAGGTATTTCGGTATTACAGGTAGGGAAACCCGTACAAAGAACATCTAAAGCTAGTAATATCTTTAGCTTTGTAACAAACTTGGACTCCTCATTCGTAGCGGGCTGGTTGGAGGAGGTCTCTTTCGTGCCCGGATCATAAATGTGTCCCACAAGAAAAGGAGTGAGCAAGTTGTCTGCCTCTTTCTGGCATCTGTTCTCTTCTCGTAAGAAAGCTCTCTGTTTTCATTGGCTAGTGTTTCTTCATTGTGTTCTTTGTAGTGGAGAAAATGGTATCCTTTTATTATCAGCAGCAACTAGGCCCCCATTCGGCAGAGCTATCATGGATGGTAAATTGATGGGCCCTTCCATCGGGACCTGTTGTACCATCACATTATTTCCTTTCAGCGACGCATTGTCTTTGGTGGCCACCCTTAGTAGTGAGGGCAGCCCTTCCTTTTCCTGTAGGCTAACGACATCCATCAGGGGCCCTTTGTAATCCATGTCAACTTGGTTAAATTCCATGTTGAAGTCTATAGTGCTGCCTAGCGGCGCCATTTATTCATTTAGTATGAGATTCCAGCCATCTTTAAAGGCGAAGATCAGCCTCTGGCTTGACATTTCTCTGCAGACGATAAGAAAAAATGTCAGTGGGCTAAGACTTAGCATGAACAAGAAAAAAACAAATTATTTATTAAAGAAAAAATTAGTTTATGAAGAGATCATTTATTTATGTGTGAAATTTATTTAATTTAGTAGCATATTAAAGTTTGATAAGAGAAAATTGAAGTGTGTAATTTTCAAAAATTTTATTATGTTGAGGTTAATTTTATTATGCCCAAAAAGCTTCTAAAAATTAGTTGTGACAGTCCCTTTTATTTTCATCCAGTGTTTCCTTTAAAATCTTTACCAATGTTTTGTTGAAGGCTTTAGCTAGGCCATTTGCTCTGGGATAGTAAATTATAGAGTATCTCCAATCTATCCAGTTTCTTTTGATGAGATTATTGATTTTTATGCTTTTAAAAGCTATCCCATTGTCGGAAATTATTCTTTGCGGTACTCTGAAATGATAGATGACTTGACTCTTGAAGAATTGAAGGATTTGCTATGTTGTAACCTCTCGTAGGGGCACTGCCTCTGCCCATTTGGAGAAGTAATTTGTAGCGGCAAGTATAAACCTATGTCCTTTGAAAGATGGAGGGTCTATCAGACCTATTATGTCCATGCCCCAACACTCGAATGGCCAGGAAGCAACGGTTGGGTGTAGCCCATTTGGAGGTTGGTACAAGGCCACCCCATGCACTTGGCACTGGTGACATTTTCTTGTTGTATCCATACAGTCGGATATCATTGCTGGCCAATAATATCTGAGTCTCTTGATCTTCATTTTCATTTTTGGTACTGACTGCTGAGCGCTACACAATCCGGCATGTACTTCTTTGACAATTTTCTATGCTTTTGTTTTGCTCAAACATCGTAGCCACATGTGGTCGAACGATCTATTGTGGAGGACATTACCTACTAAGGCATATAACATAGCCTTTTTCGTAATGCGATGTGTTCAGACTTGTCCTCTGGTAGCTTTCCAGAATGCAAATATTCCATTAATGGCTTGTGCCAATCTTCGTTGATATCTGCAACTGCAATTATTGTTTCCTCTTTTCCAAGCTTGTGTAAAGTCTTAAGGTTGATTCGAGACAGAACTTATCTTCTTTGTACTGTGATTTTGATGGAATCTTCCAGGAGACATGCCAATTCCTTAGTGAGTTTTGCTAGATCATCGGCATGGGCATTATCTCCCTGAGGAATCCGGTAGAAAGTCACCTAGGGAGCCTGCTCTAGTAGCTTCATTGCGTATCGGTGATATTCTACTAGCCGTGATTTCAGAATTTAGTATTGTCCGACGACTTGTTGGATGACAAGTTGTGAGTTGCCATAGATGGCAATATCCGTTATATCCATTGAGATTGCCAACTCCAATCTGGTGATTAAGGCTTCATATTCTGCTTTGTTGTTGGTACATGCCTCTGTCAGGTGGTATGAGAACCTCGACATACCCTTATCAGGTGTGATGAAAATGAACCGAATTCCTGCTTTGCCTGGTATAAATGTGTTTGATCCTTTGTCTTTCTGGCTGACAAAGCTCCATCGAAGTACATTTCCCAATGTTGCGCACTGGACAATTCCATTTATAAAATCTGTTCATCTGGTAGTTCGTCACTAAGAGGGGACCCAGTTGGAAGTGGGTGTGCAGCGAGAAAGTGTGCTAAAATTTTTCCTTTAATAGCATGGAGGGGAATAAAAGTTATATCAAATTGCAACAAGATCATCAACTATCTTGCTAGACGTCCGGAGAGTGTTAGTCGGGTCATCAAATATTGCACTGGGTTAACTTTTGAGATTAGGTTAATCTTATGAGAAAGCATGAATATCTAAGCTTTTGGGCGGCGAAAATTAATGTGAGACAAAGCTTCTCAATAGGTGGATACCTCACTTCCATCGGTATTAGACCACGAATCAAGTAGTAGAGTGTGTTTTCTTTACCCGCATCCTTGACTTGGACTAAGAGGGCTCCAAGAGAGTCATTTAGGGTTGTGGTATAAAGTATCAAAGGTTTCTCTGGGATAACAACTGCCAAAATAGGAGGTGTCATTAATTATTGTTTAACATCCTTAAAGGCCCGCTGTCATTTCTCTTCCCAAAAGAATTTGGCGTCCTTTTTAATTAATGCCGAGAAGGGCTGACACCTACCTGAGAGATTAGAAGTAAAGCGTCTCAAATATGCCAACTTCCCCTAGAAGGAACGTAGTTGTTTGAAGGTTTTAGGAGGAAGCATTCCTAAGATAGCTTTAATCTTATCTGAGTATATCTCGATTCCCCGATGACGGACAAAAAATTCTAGAAATTTCCTGAAGGTAATGCCAAAGGCGCACTTTAAGGGATTCATTTTAAGGTCATATCGTCGTAACCGTTCAAACCGATCCTCAAATTAAACAAATTGTCTACTTTTTTTTCTTTTCATGAACAAATCATCCACGTAGCATTACACTTGATTGTAAATGAGGTCTTCAAAAATCTTCATCATTGCACGTTGATATGTTGCTCCGGCATTCTTTAACCCAAACGACATCATTGTGTAGCAGAAAATTCTGATCGGTGTCCTGAAGGCTGTAAGTGTTGCATCCTCAGGAGCCATCTTAATATGGTTGTATCCCGACGATCCGTCCATGAAAGAGAGGATTTCATATGTAGAAGTGATATCAACCATCATTTCTGGTATTAGTAGTGGAAATTCATTTTTCGGGCATGCTTTGTTTAAATCCCTGAAGTCGACACAAACACGGATTTGTCCATTTTTCTTCTTGATAAGTACAATATTGGCTAACCATGTGGGGTATTGCTCTTCTTTTAGAAAGTTAGCGTCTATTGTTTTCTTCATCTCGACAATGACTTTTTGCTCTATTTTGAGATGCATTCTTCTTGGAGCTTGTTTTACTGGGTTATATCCTTGTCCACCCCGAGTTTATGAACTGCAACTTCTACTGGCAGTCCTGGCATTTCATCATAACTCCATGCAAAATAATCTTTGAATTCTGTTAACAATTTGATCAACTGTAGAGATTCTTCATCGTTGAGTAGAGAACTTCTAAATTTATGTCGGGGTTGTTCTTCAGTCCTGAGGTTAATTTCCTTCAATTCATCAACCGTTGATTTAATTTCTGCCTTAAATTCTGGCAGAGTATCTTCTATTAGTTGATCAGTGGAGTAATCCTCTATATCAAGGCAATCCTCTCCTGATTCACTAGTAACAACCATACAAAATTCTGAATCATTGACTGGTCCGACTGTACCAAATCCAAGACCCTCTTTTGAGTTTGGAGTTTGAGTTTTAACACTCTATAACTTTTCAAAAAGTTGTAATCTATCTCTTAGCATTTATTTTGGTAAGTGTCCTTGTTGAATTAACTTTTGTACGTGAAGCAAAAAGCAACCAAAAGTCAATTCCATTAATTCATTAGGTTCCTCATCAAAATTTACATGATTTTCAAGATTAGTAGAGGTAGAAGCACGGTAAAATTTGATTGGGTTTGAACCAACACTATGAACTTCCTTGACCTCTAAACTCATGACCTTTTGAGGGAGAATCGGAGTAAGGGTCATGATGTTCACATACTGGTTTATCCGATCATATATTGTCTTATATTCACTTTTCTCGGCATCGTCTAAGGATATCTTATACTGAGATTTCTTCTGTTTTGTCATCATTATTTCATCTTTGAAACTGTCTTCATCATCGATGTTGATGGCTAGCCTAGTCCGTTCAACGATTAAGTTGGTTCTTGCTCGTCCATGTCCCCGACCTCGACCTCATGTGCGCGAACTAAAAGAACCTCCACCAACTGGTTGTAAGAGAGTAGTGGAAGGTCGCTAAAGTGGAGTTGAATGGCCCTGCCATTGTACTTCTTTTGAATCCTTACTTTTATTTGTAGCAATTTCACGAGAGAAGACAGTTTTTTTTGGAGGCACGTAGTAGGCGGCATCTTCATGAATATCAACTTCATGAATTGAAAATGGTTGTAGATCACCTTTGATGTAGTGTTCTTGTTCTTCTTTGTAGTACTTAATGCACTGGTGTGGAGACGATGGAACCATGTTGTGTTCATGAACCCACGGTCAACCCACAAGAGCGTTAAAAGAGGTCTCAATGTCGATGATATGAAATTTAGCTGTTGTTGCTAGTTCTTCAACCTTCATAAGTAATGTAATGGATCCAAAGGCTCTCTCTCCCTTTTGGTTAAATCCTCTTAGCATCATTTTATCGGTCGTAAGCTCTTGAGCTTCGATGTCTAAATTGGACAATGTTCGTAGGCTCATCAAGTTGAGTGATGCTCCAGGATCTACTAAAACTTTGCACTACACAAATCTGCCGATGTTAAGGAAGATGTAGAGTGGTCAGTTGTGGTCGGCAGTACCGAGCAGCAAATCTTCATCTTTGAAGGTCACCCCGAGGTTGTTCTTTCAACGAGCAAACTTCATCTGAGGATGTGTTGGCCAACTGAGCTAAAAAAATCTCTAGGTCGAGCAACGCTGTAACCATAGACTCTCTCATCTCCTTTGATAGGATTACAGCGTCATAGGTACTTAATTGGGTCGGGAACTTCCTAAGATGAGCTACCACGTTGTAATGCACTTTATGTGGTCCTCAAATTTTCACTTGGTTGTGTGGTTCTTCCACTGGTGGAGGTGGAGGTAGTTCTTCTCGAGTTACTACTTATTTTCCTTTATTCGCTGGAGCTATTCTTGGGGGTAACACTTTCCCGCTCCTTAAGTTTATTTCTGTAATTTATTCTTCTTGAGGTACCTTTATTGAATTTTCCAGTGTTTCTTCTTTTTCGGAAAGATCTAAGTTGATGGCAAGCGGTGCACCGTGGTGCACGAGGATTGGTTCCTCGCTCCCGATGCTATCATAGCTGGTATCGTTAATGCCTTCTTTAGTTTTGTTAGTGAGTTTATCGGACTCAAGTATGATTTAAGAATCATTTTGGGAATCGAGATCGAGGTTACATTGGTCATTATCGATTACATCATCTCTAGAAATAGTTAAAATGTAGCCGAAATCACGATCATTATATTTGTAAGACCCCGGAGGGGCAAAAAGATAATCATACAAAGTTAAGGGTTTGAGGATTTTCTTCACTGAATCCGAGATAACCAATCTAGCAGAGGCAGCCGCTATCCTACCATTCGTGCTATCAATCTTCACGATGGCATTCTTCTTTCTCTTTGTCTTTGACAATGATGGCTCCTGTGATGAAATCTTCATCTCGGGCTTGACAGGCTGAGGACTTTGAACGGAAGTTTGTTTTGACGCGTTGTAGATTTAGTTCAATATTTTCTCAGATGATTTGCTCCAAACTTCATTCCATTCATCTATTTTGATATATGCAAAAGATTATTTTGATGAATCTTGTGTTTGTCTTAGGACCCTCTTGAGCTTGTTTCAAGTCGTACTCCATCTCTCTTCTCCAGTATATGGATCAATCGGAGAAATCTGCTTGACCAAAATCATATTTATGGAACCCTTTTCAAGTTTCATTAAATATTCTTTCAGTTTTGTTATATTTCCTTCTTTGAGATTTTTCTCGAGCCAATCCTTAAAGATGAAACATTCTTCTATAGTGTGTCCCAGCAATCGGTGATACGGGCAATAATTTAATTCATCTTTTTTATCGACCTCTTCTGATTTCTTCAGCTCTGGTAATCTGAACTCTAGCTTTTTCATCATACTTCTAAAAATTTTGGATACGGCTTCATCTTTGAAAGAATACACCATTTTCTGTCATTTTGGCAGAGATAATCTCTTACTCTGAGATGACCCTCCTTAAGACGATCGATGGTTGGACTGGCTATTCTGTTTTTGAGTATGCTGTGATGAAGGCTAATGAGGATTTTCTACATATATCTTCATTGGTTGTTTTCCTTTATCGACAGTCCCTACTGTTCCTGACTTCTTTTCAAATACTCTAGTTTCCTTAGACTTCTCGTGAGAATCCATATGTTTAATTTCCTCTTGAAGATTGTTGGCTTTACTAAGTAGCTTCTTAAAGGATTTGATGGTGAGTCCCTTGAGCATGAAAGCTACTGGTCCATGAATGCTTTTGAGTAAGATCTCAAATGCATGATGTTCTTGTAGATAACGTTCACACTTCATGCTAAAGTTTCTCCACCTCAAAATCTAGTCCACCAAATTCTTGTTGGGCTTTTGCTTTTCCATCATGAGCTCTCTTATAGACACATGATGTTGCGCTCTGGTGAATCTCTTCACAAATAATTGTTCCAGCTCAGCTAATGTCCTTACTGATCCGTTAGGCAAATCAGCATACAAATTTAAGGCGATCCCTGACAAACTGCTGACAAACTGTTGGAAGAGTAAAGCTTCGCAATTAGTTGTGCTCGGAAATGTGCTACATGTTGTCTGGGATTTCCATTACTATCAAATATTTTAAAGTTTGGGGCCACAAAACCCTTGGGGAAGGGTATGACATTGAATTCTTTCGGGTAAGGTCTACCCTTTAGAATCAATGCACCAACCTTGGATTGGGTTAAGGCCTCCCAAACTTGCTCAACCATTTGCTTAAATTCTTTCTCTCGTATGACGCTCGATGGACAATCCTTTTTTGGTTGTTCATCTCTGTTTGTCAAGGCAACTTCTCTTCTTTCATCAGTAATATGTATGAATTCTAGTTGGTTAATCTCCGGAGAGGCTAGTTGCAGTGCTTGTGATTGCCCTTGAATGGTGGCCATGGAGGTCATGGTTGTGGCCATCTCTTTTATCCTTTTCTCCAATTGGCTGACTTGCTTATCCCTTAGGAGGATAGCCCTAGGCAACTCATTTACAGCGTTCTCTTCGACGAGAGGTTGAGCCTCGTGTGCAGATGTAGCGTCTCTGGTTTCAATGACATGGACATCCAAGAAATCCTCTTTGAGGTAATTATTATAGTCAAAATCTTCATCATCATTGTCGATGGAAAGTTCGTGTTCCCAAGCCAACTCAAAAATCTCAGCCTTGAGCTTTTCAACTTTTTCTTTGATAATTAATTCTTTGATTATTTTATGATCTGGAGAACCCCGTTGGACCTCCTCCTCTTGTTCTTCCATTTCACTGGCAATCGCTGTGACGATGTCTGATACTTTGGACCTTGCTTCATTCCATGATCTTTTCCTGTGGGCTTAGTGGACTTTATTGGTACAAAAACCTTGGGTATCCATACCTTTTTCTTTGTGATGATGTCTCAAGACGGAGTGTCCTAGCAAAACAATCAGTATGTAGAGGAAGAATATGCTCCCCATGGTGCAAACTAGCTGCGGTACAAGGTAATTTCTTCATCTTTTCCTTTGAAACTTTAGGAATGTCTTTGTGGTGTGTGCTCGATAAAATTCTTGGACCCAGTATTGACTTAACTTGTCGACGGCCTGTGGTCCTGATAGCGGTAGAATGGGTGGTAACTATGGCGGTATCAACTATGTTCCCCAAGCAAAACAAGACAAGAATATGAGTAGGCAAAGCCTCAGTTAACTTTTGAGATTATTTGGCGGATTTAACGTCCTTTAAAATTTCTTTCTTCATGCGAGGGGATATTGCATGTCCCACTCGTTTAAATAGTTCACTAACTAAACAACCTTCTTTAGCAGCTAGCCTCTGAAAAACTGACCTGACTCGGGTGTAGGAGCAGGTTTTTTTTCTCTCCACACCTTGTCCATGAAGTGACGGTAATGCATTGGTGATTTTCTGGATACTCTCGTTGGAATTCATCAAAGGATGGAATCTACTTCCTCACAAGAGTGGGTATGTTCCCTGTAATCCTGACTCGTCCTAGTGAGGATCTTCATCAGTAAGTACTTCCTCAGGAGCATGAGCTTTAGTAGCCCTCCAAACTCTCCTGCTAGAGTTTCTCCTTTGAGTTCGAGTTAGTGGTGTAGACTTTGAACCCGAACCAATTTTGAATACTGATGGCGGGACAGCTAATCCCTCAGTCGGATCTTTGACGATCATTACTTCTGTAGGAAGGGAAGCCTTGAAGACAATTTAGGTTAAACTCAGCAGACAGCTCCGGAACTTCTACAGTGGTGACTTTCATCACGACGAACGGAGCCTTCCCGAGGATAACCTCGAGGTCTTCAAATTTGGCTTTGAACTTGATGGTAGGAGTTACAGGCTTCATGGCTTGTCAGCAAGTTGTAGGAAAAATTCAGCATTGGGTAGGCCATTACAACTGCTTTAAAATAGAAAGTTTTGGGGTTACTTATATGGCCAAAACCTCATAATCTTAGTGGAAGCACAAAAAATTAATAGAGGTTGATCTGTAGACCGGGTAAGTTTTTTTTTATTTAATTTGGTGAGAGTTTTAAATTTTTTTAATGAAAGTAGTTTTAAAAGAAAAAAAAATTAATTTATATAAGAAAATTTTAAAGTGCACGCAACACAACACGAATTTGATTTAGTTTGCAAGCTAGCAAATCAAATTTGAAAGAGAGATGTGAAGTGTTTAGGACCCAGTGCGGGACCTTTTTAGCAACACACAATGCCCAGGTGGAACTAGTCCACCAACACACCTATTGAGGTTCCGACCACACATGAAGATTTAAAGAGTCCTTAATGGCCTCCTGAACTTCTCTGTTCAAAGGTGATTGAACAGACAGTCTTGAAGTCCAAAGAGTTGACCCTACTTTCCTACGACAAAAATGAGTAAATTATGTCAACGGAAGAAGGGTAGTTTGGTCCAAGAGAAACATTGACACATTACCGATATATGAAGAGAGTATTTTCTTGATTTAAATGAAAAGAGAAGATTTTCCCCAACAGAGTCGCCAGAAGCTGTTGGCAGTATTTTGGTTTGGGAGTTGCCCGTAAGAAGCAATCGGTCTCTAGAATCGAAATCTCATTGCCCGCTTTGGAAGGACATTTTAATTTACATATAGATTTTAAGTTTAAATAAATATGAAATCAAATTGATCTCATATTTTTCATAGCTTAGATGAAAGAGCGTTGTACCTCAAACTCGGTTTCTATCCCAAAGGATAAACACAAGACTTGAGGATGAGGCTCGATCAAATAAACTGAGAAATATATGACGTCTGTTTGGTCTGCAAAACTGTATTATTTGCCGATAATTTCTCCTATTTAATATGAAGAATTAAATAGAGTTTATATTAAGTTGGGTTTGGAGAAAGCATCCTATAAGGGCAAGCCTCTAGTTAGTTACATCTTAAATGACTGAAGTCACCTAAGAAAACTCTCGATAAAAATCAGGAAATATTATCTTCAAGGATTTCAAAAGGATAGGACTTTTCAATGATATCAGACAAAGAGGTGTTAAATGGGATTGACTCAAATTTGGAACATTTTATTTTTGGAATCCAAATGAGGAAGAACTAAGGAATTTCATAGATCCGGAGGAGAACCTCAGTGACTTCCCAGTCTATCCTATTATTTGGCTTTAGTTTTGAGGAGCAATATTTAAGTGTTTCATCCTGACAATTTTATTAATTTAGGACTTACATTCATGTGAAATAGTCATACAAATAGCTTGAACGATGTGAAGATTTAGGTCTTGACAAACGACAACCTCATAATCCTAAAATGAGTTAGGGCTTATATTGTGTAGCAGGGCTATTCAAAGGCCTAAAGATAGGGTGAGGATTTATGTTGCATAAGCAGACTACCTTGAAGATGGTCGTGCTGCCCACCACACTAGCTCCAAGCTCCCTATCGCGACGAGTTTAAGTTTTCTAGGGTGTCAAGTTATGGCGTCAAATCATATGGCTTATGGTTTTAGTTCTTTAAATTTTATGGGGAATTTTAAAGTTGATTACAGCGACACCAGTTAGGATCCTACGGTTCCCTCATTCCGGCTCCACTATTTTCTATTGGATTCACTTAGTCCAAATGAATTTACTAAATTAAACGTAGTGAGTTCCATAATTTCATTTAGACCGTGGGAAGCCTCGTTAGCAACCGTAGGTTACCTCTTCGATGGGATTGCCAATCATCTGATAGAGACGTCTTCATTTCGTTATAGTTGTAGTTTTTTGTGATGTTTGTGATTAAATTTTGAGTTGTTTTATATTTTGAATGTTGTGGGGGTGAATTTTATCTTGGTTGATTTTAATTTTAGTTTTGGTTTTTGATTTTGATTTTGTGGCAATCCTGATAGTTTTTGTTTTCACGCAGGGTGACATCGTTTTTTAGCATGCAGGTTTGCAAGCACAGAAAGTACAGTATGAAAGTATAAGAAAGCGTACCTGGTGAGTCTTCTCGTTCCACCACCTGAAACTCAAAATGCATTTTAAAACATTTTATGTAAAAAGAAAAAAGTAAGATTTTAATGACCTTCCTAACCCTAAGTCATATCGTCCCAATGGTTTTGATTAAGGATGATTTTTTTTGTTAAGAAAAACATATTAAGTTTAGTAGAGCTCCGAGATATCCAACAGATCTAGAGGAAGAAGCAGGTCCATGCTTCCCTCTCACCGCCAGGTGAAAAGTCTCAAGCTCATTTTAAACTTATTATGTTGCTTAATAACCAATCCTGTGAATACCCTTAATGCTCAATGAACATTGATGTTTGAAAGACCCTTAAAAGGGGCAAGTTAATGTTATCAAGGCACTCAGCAAACTTTTTAATTTCAGCTTGTAGTGTTTGAAAGATGTTCAATTTTAAACTATGTTCTCTTTTCTGATCCTCATTTAACCAAATTTGATTTAGCCTAGGTCACTACTAAGCCCTTTAGATTTTAGTAGATATCTTAGTTATTATTATTATTTATTTTGAAAGAAATTGAATTTAAAGTGATGATGATTCATTTTTGAAAGTCATTTGAACAACAAATAGGGGTGTTAAATTGGTGAGTTATCAACTTCCAAAGTCATACCCTTAAGTCTAAGATCATTTAATTTAATAGACTTCTAAGTTTTAATAATTTAAGGAATTACAAATTTATCCCTTGATTATGAAAGAGTGAGGTTGGTTTCTACCAATTAATCCCCTTGTGTTTCAATCATCCAAATAATTTAGTTAAAATCAGAGGTTACCCCTTGTCCTTCTTGAATTAAGCCAAAATGTTAATTAAGGCTAAATTTCTAAAATTAAATTTTTGCCCCTAGGGCTCCATCACTTCGTAATTTATCAAAGTTAATTCAAATGACTTTAAAAATTTTATACCAACTCACTCATGGGTCAATTAAGACATCAGAGGGGAAGATGTGATCCTTCAAAATTTAATTTAATTTACATATTTATTTTAATGCAAAAACAGGATTTTTCAAAGAAAATTCCATAACTTGACCAAGACAAAGCCTAATCAGAAAAGTATTTAGACAAAATTTCATTATTTATTAAGTTTTTTTTGAATTTTAAGAATTATTTTAATTTCTGAAGTATTTATTATTTATAAATATTTTAAATGTGGAAAGTTGAGTTTTATATTTTTATTAAATCTCTCTAATGTCAAGGAACCTAGAGAAACAAATTTTATAATTTTTTTTTATTTTTCTTTGAATCTTTAGAATTATTTTAGTGAAAATCCATTTTTAGCCTTTAAAAATTATTTTAAGCTTCAAAATTCAATATCTTCACTTAGAAAATTAGAAAAAAATATTCCAATTGGTCCTAAGTGCTTAGAAAAAAAATTAGAAGATTTTCATTAATTTCATTATCTTTGTAATTTTTATCATTTTTTTAATTTTTTAAATATTAAAAATAGGCTTAAAAATGGAATTTTTATTTTAATTTCAAATTTATTTTTAGAAAATTCCTCTTATCACAGAGAACCATAAAAACAAATTTTTAAAATTTTTTCAGTTATATTTTAATTATTAAAAATTATTTTAGTGCCAAAAATGTGATTTAACTTGAAAAATCAATTTAAGTTATTAAATGAGCTCCAAATATTTTGAAATTTTTATGGGGAGTTTTATGAACTTCAAATCACAGTGGAGATTAAAAGTTAAGTCATTTAGATGTTTTTGTTTCCCAAAATTAATTTTCTTTGTGTTTTAAGGTTGGTGGAAATTAAGTACATTCTTAATGACTTAACCCGTGAAATATTTTCCAAAGGGTTCTCTGGTCATATCAAACCTTCCAAAATTTTCTTAAATTTTTCTAAGCCACATGCTAGTTATTATGATTAATTTATGCAAATAATAGACATAATCTTGAAAAATATGGCTCTCTGTCTAAAGATCCCCTCTGGCCTTGAAAAAATTAGGGAATGTTCCCTAAGACAGAGGCAATAACATGCCAAAATTTCAAGCTATGGTGAAATGTCTATATGCATGTAGAATCAAAAGACTCAAAATAATGTTTAATTAATTAAAAATAAAGCATGCATCAAATGGACTTCAAATTATTTTCACATTATTTTCCTCTGTTCAATGAGTAAGAGTGTATTTTTATTTTGTTTTTGTGATTTTTCTACTCCAAGATATACGTTTTTAAAGTTAGGGAGCATTTGCTGGATTATTTAAATCCCTACTTATCAATTTAAACGCACGGTGCAATGTCAACCTATGGCAGCTCCGAAACTCCATGAGACGCGATCCCATTTGACGTTGCCATCCACCTCAGCGCTGATTCGGCCAGTGGTTCATGTATGAAGGTGTTGTCCGGCTAGATCTCATCTGTTGATGAAATAAATGCGCGATTGGATGGCTCCCCATCATCGTCCCCAATGTTGTAGCCCGAGATCCATCCATTTTCAAATCTTAAGTTCTCGCTCATTTCTTAACCAAATTAAGTGCGATTTATTTCTAAATGCTCATCTAAGTGTGGCGAACACATCCATATAATAATCATGCAATTAAATTATACCTAATCAAATGAAGAATCAAAATAGGCTCGGGAGGAGGAGGAGTTCAATACCTTTGCTCTGAGAAGGGAAGCTTTGATCAGAGGTGCTCGACATGTTCGTGGAGGTCCAAGGAGGCTATAGATTGAGCCTCTTTCTGTGGTGAAAGGCCTAGGTATGAATTCGACTAAGATCAATTTCAGGTGTCGGTATAGAGCTGTGTTAGGGTCTTTGTGGAAGGGGGATCTGATGGGGCTTCTCCTTCTTTCATTATGGTGAAGGTATGGGTGTTTTCTGGCCACTAGGTCGACCGACCACGCCAGGGGAGGTGGTCAGAGGGTTCAATGATATGTCACAAAATTAAATGGTTAGGCTTTATTTTGGCAAAAAAAATCTTAAGCTTAAGCAAATATGGAATCAAATCCCTTGATTTATGGGACCTTTAGTCCATGGCTTAACTTAGGTGGTTTCACAGGGTTTAGAGTGGTCATTAGGGTCCAACTAATGGCTGTAGAGTTATCAATTTGGTGGCTTTGTGGTGGTTAGGCTAACTTTAGTGCAAAGGTCCAATGTGGGTTCAAATGAACAAAATATGGGTTTAGGCTAGGCTAGCTGATCCCGGACTTAATGCTTATGCATAATATAGTAATAGTTCTGATGGTATTTTTCACTTATATTTTCTTATTTTGCAACAAAACCAAAAACTTAATCCTAAAGAAAAATATGAATTTAAATTTTTAATTTTTATATATTTATATTGGGATACTACGCAAGTATACTGATAAAAGGAAAATATGTTGAGATTTTCATACCTATTTTATAGTGTTTTTAATGATATTGCACTTTAAAAAAAGGAATTTTTTATGTTTTGTTGCAGGAATGATGAATTAGGATCATTGGAGCAAAAAGATGTAAAAAGGAGCAAATTTGGAGCGAAAAGGGCCAACGACACTGACGGTAAGAATTTTCCGAGTCTCCAGAATTAATTCACTTAGAAGGTCCGCCGAAGGCGTCCTCGAAGCCGCTGACGGCGAGCTCGACGGTTATGTCCAATTAGGCATTGAATGAGGATGAATTTTGGAGGGGTGCTTAGGAAACTCTTGGGAAAGCTCATCCACAACTTTAAAAGATGATTTTCGCCGAAAATTGAAAAGACTCTAGAGGTGCTAGAGAGGGGGAGACTCAAAATTGAAGTGTGAAACAAGTGTAGAGAGTCTAAATTATGAGGAATTCTTCAAGAGATTGTAAGAGTGGAGGGAAAGTGATAGATTTCTCCCTCCTTATCACTTCGAAGAGGAATTCTGTGTGCTGTAAAGAAAGGAACAGATTCAGAGGAACTTCAAGGAGTTTTCTTGGGGAGAAATTAGTGATAAGTTTATTTATTGTTGTAGTTTGTATGACTTTGATTTTATATNGATGTGATGAATTATGGTCATTGGAGCAAAAAGATGCCAAAAGGAGCAAATTTGGAGCGAAAAAGACCAAAATGTGAAGATTAAAACTAGGGTACCAGCGGTGAGCCCAACGACACTGACGGCAAGATTTTCCCAAGACTCCAGACAAATAATTTAGAAGGCCCACCAACGGTGCCCTCAAGGCCGCCTACGGCGAGATCGGCGGTTATTTCCAAAGGTGCATTGAATGTGGACAATTTTTGGAGGGATGCATAGGCGACTCTTGGAAAAAACTTCTACAACTTTAAAAGAAGACTTTGACCAAAAATTAGGGAGGGGAGGCTCTAGAATTCGAGGAGTTGGAAGGTTAGAACAACGTCCAAGAGCCCCAGTAATGTGTAGAGAGTTTATTTTATTGTTAAATTGTGAGGAATTCTTTGAGAGATTGTAAGCGTGGAGGAAAAGTGAGAGATTTTTTCCTCCTTGCCGCTTCAAAAGGAATTTTGTGTCTTGTAAAGAAAGGAAGAGATTAAAAGGAACTTTGAGGACTTTGCTTGGGAAGAATTTAGAGATAAGTGTTATTTACTTATTATAGTTTGTATGACTTTGCTTTTATATATGAATTCTGAGTTTTGTTGTGTCTTGCCCATGAGTTCTGTGTAGTTTTCTCTGTCTTTCTCCTTGTCTTGAGATTTGTGAAATGGTGATTTGAATTGGTTGAATTGTCTTAAGATTTGTGAAATGGTGATTTGAATTGGTTGAGCCATAAAAATGTTAAAGAAGTTGTGATGATTTTGAAATGGTGATTTGAATTGGTGAAGCCATGAAAATGTTTAAGAAATTGTGATGATCTTTTCAAAATGGTGATTTGAATTGGTGAAGCTATGAAAATGTTTAAGAAATTGTGATGATCTTTTCACCATCTTAATTTACTTTCAATCTGGCCAATTGATTTGTTAAAATATGTTGAGTTTTACAACTATTCTTAATTTACTTTCAATCTAGCCAATTGATTTGTTAAAATATGTTGAGTTTTACAACTAATTTAATTTACTTTCAATTTGGCCAATTGATTTGTTAAAATATGTTGAGTTTTACAACTGAAGTAAAGATTACATCCAAGACTAATTTACTTTCAATCTGGCCAATTGATTTGTTAAAATATGTTGAGTTTTACAACTAAAGTTAATTGGTGAAGCCATGAAAATGTTTAAGAAATTGTGATGATCTTTTCACTTTGATCTTAATTCTTTCAATCTGACCAATTGATTTGTTAAAATATGTTGAGTTTTACAACTAAAGTGAAGATCTTCAATCTGGCCAATAAATTTGTTAAAATATGTTGAGTTTTACAACTAAAGTGAAGATTACATCCAAGATTCAGGGAGTAATTTGTTAAAATATGTTGAGTTTTACAACTAAAGTGAAGATTACATCCAAGATTTAGGGAGGTTAAGCCCTTGGAAGTTGGGTGCAAATAAATAGGGAAATAATATTATCGGGCATAGATTTGGAAACCTTGGAAGTTGGGTGCAAATAAATAGGAAAATAATATTATCGGGCGTAGAATTGGAGATTGCATTGGAAGTTGGGTGAAAATAAATAAGGAAATAATATTATCGGGCGTAGAATTGGAGATTTTAGAGTGACAGAAATTGGGTGCAAATAAATAGGGAAATGAAATTATCGGGCGTAGAATTGGAGATTTTAGAAAATGACAGACTAAAATCCCCAATTCGGTCAGTTGGGTGCAAATAAATATGGAAAAAAAATTATCGAGCGTAGAATTGGAGATTTTAGAGTGACAGACTAAAATCCCCAATTTGGTGCAAATAAATAAAGAAATAAAATTATCGGGCGTAGAATTGGAGATTTCAGAGTGACAGACTAAAATCTTCAATTTGGTCCTATCGTTTAGGTGTTGAAGTGTAGATGTTAGCCCTCAGGCGAGGGGAACATAAGAGCTCCGAAGTAAGAGCCGGTATCCTCCCAGCCTAGCCGCAGATTCAGTAACCAAGCATAGGAATAGTCAATGTTCTTTATGCATGGACCAAAGGGTAAAGAATAGGTATGCTCCTATTTAACACAATACAATTTGAATTGATTCACTTTATCCATTAACTATAATTTCTTGACAAAAAGAAGGATGCTTTATTATATATTGAATATCACGTTAAAAATTTTATTAGTATAATTAGTTATTTAAGAGTTATTAAAATTACATTTTAATTTCAATTGCCCATTAGTGACAGATAAGTAATTTGAATTACATTGTTGTGATTAAGTATTACTTTTCTAAAATCTTAGTTTGTAGTTCTAATATTACTCCCTCTGGGATCGATATGTAGGACTCCATTAGAGCCCTATGTTACTTGCGTGATACGTATACTTGCGTTGATAAGTGTGACTTTACCATTATTGAATATTTTATATATACATCCTATACGTATACTTGCGTTGATAAGTGTGACTTTACAATTATTGAATATTTATTACGTCCATATTGCGATATGTATACTTGCGTTGATAAGTGTGACTTTACAATTATTGAATATTTATTATGTCCATATTTATCGTATACTTGCATTGATAAGTGTGACTTTACCATTATTGAATATTTTATATATACATCTTTATCGAATCTATAATTGTTATTAAGTTTTTGGTGCAGTTGCTGAGGAATTAAATCTTTTAGCAGCATTCTATAACCGTTATTAAGTTTTTGGTGTTGTTGCTGAGGAATTAAATCTTCTAACAGTAGTATTAAATACTTGTACTTTTAAGCATATATAAAGTTGCTGTCAACAACGAGTTCATCGGACTCAAGTATGATTTGAGGATCATTTTGGTGATCAAGATCAAAGTTAGATTGGTCGTAATCAGTTATGTTATCACTAGAAACAATTAAAACGTAGTCAAAATCACAATCATTATATTCATAAGATCCCGGAGGGACAAAAAGATAATCATACAAAGTCAAGGGTTCAAGGATTTTCTCCCCTAAATCTAAGACAACTAATCTGGTAGAGGTGGCCACTATCCTACCCCTGGTGCTATCAATCTTTGTAGTGACGCTTTTCTTCTTCTTCTTTGTCCTTGAAGATGACGGCTCTTCTGACGAAACCTTCATCTCGGGCTTGGTATGATGCGGACTCTGAATGGAGGCTTGTCTTGATGCAAACTGGATCTTCTTCAGTATTTTCTTGGATGATCTACTCTAGACCTCATTCCATTGTTCTTCTCTGGTATACACAGAAGATTGTTTTGATGGATCATGTATTTGATTGAGGACCCTCTTGAGTTCATCCCAATTTGTACTCCATCAATCTACTCCAGGATACAGATCAATTGGGGAGATTGCTCGGCCTAAATCATATTTAAGGAACCTTTTTCAGGTTCTTTTAAATATCCTTTCAAGATTATTATGTTCTCCTCTTTAAGTTTCCTCTCGAGCCAGTCTTTAAAAATGAAGTATTTTTCAATATTGTGTCCAGGAAAATGGTGGTATGGGCAATATTTTGGTTCATTCTTCCTATCCACCTCTTCGAGCTTCTTCAGATCTGGTAGTCTGAACTTCAGCTTCTTCAACAGATTTCTGAATATTTTAAGTATAGCTGCATCTTTGAAAGAAAACACCATTTTACGTCGCTCTGACAGAGACATTTTCTTATTCCCTGTTCGAGGTGATCCTTCTTGAGTCGGTCGCTGGTTGGATTGACTACTCTGTTTCTGATTATACTTTGACAAAGACTGGTGAGGCTCTTCTACATATATCTTCATCTGCTACTTTTCTTTGTCAATGGTTGCTACTACTTCTTATTTCTTTTCGAACACACTGGTCACCTTAGCCTTTCCGTGTGGCTCCATGTGCTTGATTTCCTCTTGAAGACTGTTGGCCTTACTGAGTAGCTTCTCAAAGGATTTGATGGTGAGTCCCTTGAGCATGAAAGCTACTGGCCCATCAATGCTCTTGAGTAAAATTTCAATTGCATGATGTTCCTGTAGCTGAGGTTCACCTTTCGTGCTAAGGTTTCTGCACCTCAAAACATAGTCCACCAAAGTTTCACTAGGCTTTTGTTTTTCCATCATGAGCTCTCCAATGAACACATGCTGTTGTGCCCCAGCAAATCTTTTCACAAACAGCTGTTCCAACTCAAAAAATATTTTAACTGACCCGTTGAGCAAATCAGCGTACCAGTCAAAAGAAATTCTTGACAAGCTGTTGACGAACTACTGGAAGAGTAGAGCTTCACTATTTCTCGTGTTGCCACAGCTTGCTCGAAAATGTGCTATATGTTGTCTGCTATTTCTAGTCCCATCAAATATCTTATAGTTTGGGGACACAAAACCCTTGGGGAAAGGAATGACATCAAATTCCTCTGGGTAAGGTCTACCTTTATAACCAATGCACCACCCTTAGATTGGGTTAAAGCGCCCCACACCTGTTAAACCATTTGCTTGAATTCCTTTTCTGGTATTACACCTGATGGAGAATCATTTTTATGTTGCTTGTCTCTATTTGCTAAAGCAACCTCTCTTCTTTCATCTGTGATGTGTATGATTTCTGGCTGATTGATCTCTAGAGAAGCCAATTGCGGTGCTTTTGATTGCCACTGAATATTGGCTGTTGCGGTCATGGCTGCGGTCATCTCTTCTATTCTTTTCTCTAGTAGACTAACTTGCTAATCCCTTAGGAGGATAGCCCTACGCAGCTCATCTACGTCGTTCTCTTCGTTGTTAGTTTGAGCCTCGCGCGTAGATGTGGCGGCTCTTATTTTAATTACATGGACATCCGTGAAATCTTCCTCCAAGTAATCATCTACGTCGTTCACCCTTGATTCCTTAATTGCTTTAAGATCTGGATGACCCTGATGGACATCATCTACTTGCTCTTCCATCTCGCTGGCTATTGTTGCGATGATGTCAGATATTTCAACCCTTGTTTCCTTTCCTGTTCTTGTCTCGCGGGCTCACTGGACTGTATCGATGCAGCAACCTTAGGTACCAAAACCTTTTTTCTTTTTTGATAATGATGTCTCAGGACGAAGTGTCTTATAAGAAACATCAGTATGTCAAGGGAAAGTATGATGTCAGTGGTGTAAACTAAATACAGTGCCAGGTAATCGTCTTGTCTTTGCCTTTGGGATTGTAGAAATGTCTCCATAATGGGTGATGGGTAAGATTTTTGGACCCGGTCTTGACTTAACCGGTCAACGGCCTGCGGTCCTGGGGGCAGTATAATCAGTATAATCATTGCGATATCAACTATGTTCCCTAAATGGAACCAAACGGAGTTGTGAGTAGGTGGCAGTCCAGTTGTCTTGTGGGACTGTCTGGCGGATTTGGCGCCCTTCAAAATTTCCTTCTTCATGTGAGGGGAAATTGTATCTCCCACTCGTTTAAATAACTCGTTAACTGAACATCCTTCTTCGGTATCTAGCCTTTTAAAAATTGCACTAACTCAGGTGATAGGAGTGAACTTCTTTCTCTCCTTACCGTGTCCATGAAGTGGTGGTAATGAGGTGGTGATTCTCCAGTTACTCTCATATTCATCGCTATCCGTCAGAGGATGGAATCTACTCCCTCGTGGGAGTGGATAAATTTTTGGTAACACTTCTTCAACATGATGAGGCTCCTCCTTAACAGGTGTCTCCTTGGGAGCCTGGGCTTTGATGGCCCTTCGAACCCTTCTGTTACGGTTCCTTTTTTGGTTTCGGGTCAGTGGTACAGTCCTTAAACTTGATCCGATTTCAAACACGGGTGGCGGGACAGTTAATCCCTCAATTGGATCCTCAATAATCATTACTTCTTTCCCTTTAGCAGCACCAAGGATAGTAGGTTTAGCGAGTGCAGTGGCGGCAGTAGTTTTAGACTTCTTGGAGGAAGGGAAGTTTTGAAGGCAGTTCAGGTTGAATTCTGCAGACGGTTGTTGTATTTCCGATGCGACGATCTTCATCACTGCAAACGGGGCTTTCTTGAGGATGACCTCGAGATCTTCAAATCCAGCTCTGAATTTGATGGTAGGAGTGAGATTAAGGGCTTCGTGGGTCGTTGGCATGTAGCAAGAAAAGGTCAGCATTGGGTAGGCCATCGCAGCAAGCCTGAAAATAGAAAGTTTTGGGGTTAGCTATATGGCCAAAAATCTCGTAATTTTTAGTGCAAGCACTGAAAGTAGAAATTGATCTGTAGACCAGGCGGGTCTAAATTCATGAGTATTTTAAAATCTTGTTTAAGAAAAATTAAGAGGTATAAAATTTAATTAAGGTAAGAAAATTTCAAAGTGCGCGCAGCACAACACGATTTACAAAGTAGCAAATCAAATTTAGAAGGGAGATGTGAAGTATTTTAGGACCCAGTGCGGGGTCCATTTAGTGGCATACAATGCCTAGGTTGAACTAGTCCACCGACACACCTATTGGGGGTCCGACCCCACATGAAAATTTAAAGAGTCCTTAATGGCCTTCTGAACCCCTCTGTTCAAAGATTGTTGAACAGATAGTCCTGAAGTCCAAGGAGTTAGCTGTACTTTCCCAAGACAAAAATGGGTAAAGTATGCCAACAAAAAAAGGGTAATTTGGTCCAAGAGAGACATGAACACATTACTAATGTGTGAAGATAATATTTATTGATTTGAATGGAGAGAAAAGCTACTCCCCAGCGGAGTCACCAGAAGCTTTCGGCGATATTTTTGGTTGGAGGAGTTGCCCGTAAGTAGGGTTGTCGAAACGGCTCGTTGTTCATGAACAGCTCGTGTTCGGCTCGTTAAGAAGCTCGTGTTCGGCTCGTTAATTTTGTTTGATAAGTTAACAAACCTAACACGAACTAAGATGTGTTCGTTCGTGTTCGGCACGTTTTGGCTCGAAATACTACTCATCAAGTATATATATATGTGAAACTGTTTTATTTGCTGACAAGTTTCCCAATTTAATATAAAGAATTAAATAGGGTTTTTATTAAGTTGGGTTCGAGAAAAGCTTCCTATAAGGGCAAGCCCCTATAGTTAATTACATCTTAAATGTCCAAAGTCACTTAAAAATTCTCTTGATAAAAATCAGGAAATATTATCTTCAAGGAATTTCAAAGGGTGATACTTTTTAATGAGATCAGATGTAGAGGTGTGAAAGGGGATTGGTCCAAGTTTGGAACATTTTGTTTCAGATTCCAAAGGAAGAAGAACTAGGGGATGTCAGCGATCTAGAGGGGAACCTCGGTGACTTCCCAAGCTAGCTTAATGTTTGGCTTCAGTTTTGAGGAGAAATGTTTAAGTGTTTTATCCTGACAATTTTATTAGTTACGACTTACATTTGTATGAAATGATCCAATAAATAGCCTGGGAGATGTGCGGATTTATGTCATGACAAACGACAACCTCGGAATCCTAAGAAGAGTTAGGCCTTATATTGTATAGCAAGGTTATACAAAGGCCTAAAGATAAGGTGAGATTTATATTGCATAAGAAAGAAACCTTGAAGTCCTATGGCTTTTTTGTTTATATCTAAGGAAGGAAGATTGGTTTAGTTAGGGAAGACAGGTTTTGCAATTGAAGATGGTCGTGCTGCCCACCATGCTAGCTCTAAGCTCTCTGTCGCGATGAGTTTGAGTTCTCTAGTGTGTCAAGTTATGATGTTAAACTAGGTGACCCTATGGTTGAAGTTCTTTAAATTTTATGGGGGCATATTAAAGTTGATTAGAGTGACACCGGTTAAGATCCTACGGTTCCCTCGTTCGGGCATCATTATTTTTTATTGGATTCACTTAGTCCAAACAAATTTACTAAACTCAACTTAATGAGTTCCATAATTTTATTTAAACCGTAGGAAGCCTCGTTAGCAACCGTAGGTTACCTCCTCCGAGGAATTCTAGATCATCTGATGGAGATGTCATAATTTAGTTGAAGTTGTAGTTTTTTGTGATGTTTGTGATTAAATTTTGAGTTGTTTTATATATTTGAATGTTGTGGGTGTGAATTTTATCTTGGTTGATTTTAGTTTTAGTTCTGGTTTTTGTTTTGTGGCTATCCAAATATTTTTAGTTTTCATGCAGGGTGGCATCTTTATTTGGCATGAAAATTTGCAAGTATAAAGGTACAGTATGTAAGTATAAGAAAGACGACGCTGAAAACTGTAAAAGCGTACCTGGTGAGTCTTCTCGTTCCACCACCTGAAAATAAAAGACATGTTAAGGCAGTTTATACAAAACAGGAAAGTAAAATTTTGACAGCCTATCTAACCCTAGGTCATATCTTGGTGGGTCCTTAGGAGTTTAATTAAGAATGATGTTGCTAAGCAAAATATATTAAGTTTAATAGATCTCCGAGGTATCCAACAGATGTAGGGAAAGAAGCAGGTCTGTGCTACTCTCTCGCTGCCTGGTGAAAAATCTTGAGCTCTTTTAAACTTATTATGTTGCTTAATAATTCAGCTTATAAATACCCTTAGTGCTCGGTGAGCATTGATGTCTCAATTATCCCTAAGAGTAAGGTGATTAACATCTGTAATTTAATTTTGAAGATTATGTGGCTGAAGACCCTCAAAGAGGCAAGTTAGTGTTATTGGAACACTTAGCCAAATTTTGGTCCTAATTAGGCTTGCATTGTTTGAAATACATTATAATTTCAATTGATATTTACTTTTCTAATCCTCATTTAAATGAAACTTGATTTAGCCTAAGTCGCTACTAAGCCCTTAGACCTATGTGAGTGTCTTAATTAGTTTTGAAAAGGTTAAGCTTTAGGTGGTCATTATTCATGATTTGAATTTTATTTGAAAATCAATATATGGGTATTAAATTAATTAATTATTGACTTTAAAAGTCATACCCCTAAGTCCTGGGTTCATTTTATTTTAATAAACTTTCAAATTTTAATAATTTAGAAATATATTAACTTTTCTTTTCAATTAAGAAAGGGAGGTTGGTTTCTATAAATTAACCCCTTGTGTTTCAAACATCCAAATTAAGATCAGAGGTCGCCCATTTCCCTCCTTGAATTAAGCCTAAATATTAATTAAGGCTAAATTTCCAAAATTAAACATTTGCCCCTAAGGCTCTAACACTTCATAATTTGTCAAATTCAATTCAAATGACTTTGAAATTTTTATCCTACCTCATTCATGGTTCAATTAAGACATCAGAGGATAAAATATGATTTTTGAAAATTTAGTTTAATTTATATAATTATTTTCATGGAAAAATAGGATTTTTGAAAGACCTAAGCTAGAAAAGCTAGAAAAGCTAATCCCTTGATTTTTTTACTGGAGGTAGACCTAAGCTAGAAAAGCTTTTATACCAAATTTCATGTTTTTTTTTTAATTTTATTTGAATTTTAAGAATTATTTTAAGTTCTAGGTTATTTATTAAATATAAAATATTTTACATAAGGAGAATTAAGTTTTGTATTTTTAAAAAATCTTCCTTAGATTGGAGAACCTAGAGGAGAAAATTTTATATTTTTTTGAATTTTATTTGATTTATTGGAATTGTTCTAAGTGAAAACCCATTTTTAGCCTTTAAAAATTATTTTTATGCTTTGAAATTCAGTATCTTTATTTAGAAAATCAGGAAAAATATTCTAATTGTTCCTAAATGCTTATGATGCAATTTAAAACATTTCCATGAATTTAATTATTTTTGTGATTTTTATGATTTTTTATTTATTTAAATATTTAAAATAGGTTGAAAATCAAGTTTTTATTTTAAAATCGATTTTATTTTTAGAAAAACCTCTAATCACAGAGAACTCAAAAAACCAAGTTTTATAATTTTTTAAGTTATATTTTAATTATGAAAAATTATTTGAGTGCCAAAAATGTTATTTTAAAAATAAACTTAAGTTACCTAATGAACTCAAAATGGTTTGAAATTTTTATCGTGAGTTTTCTGGATCCTAAACAATAGTGGAGATCAAAAATCAATTTACTTTGTTGTTTTTAATTTTCAAAATTAATTATCTTAGTGATTTAGGGTTTGTGAAGATTAAGTGTATTTTGAATGACTTGGCTCGTGAGAAATTTTCTTAAAGGCTCTCTAGTCATCATAAACCTTTCCAAATTTTCTTGAATTTTTTTAAGAAACATGCTAATTTCCATGATTATTTTAAGAAATTAATGCACATAAATTTGAAAAATAAGATTCTCTGTCTATGGACCTCCTTTGATTTTAGAAAAATCAATGAATGTTTCTTCAGAAAGAGGCAACAACATGCTAAAATTTCAAGCCATGGTGATATTACTACATGCATGGAAAATCAAAACATCCAGATCAGTGTTTAATTAATTAAAAATAAAATATGTATCAAATGGACTTAAAATTATTTCCACATTATTCTCCTCTGTTCACTGAGCAAGAGGGTTTTTTTATTTAATTTTTATGATTTTTCTACACCAAGATATGAATTTTTAAAGCTAGAGGTCATTTTCTGATTTTTTAAATCCCTATTTATCTATTTAAACGCGCGATGCTGACTGGATCCTAGGCAGCTCCAAAGGCATGCATGGCGCGCTTTGGTTGGATGTTGTCATCCATGATGCCGCTGACTCAGCCTACAGTTCATGTAAGGAAACGGTGTCCGGCTCAATCTCCTCCATCCATCTGATACACGCGCGATCGGACGGCTCCCCATTATCGTCCTCGATAGAGTTTTCCCGTGACCGTCCACACTAAAACTCTAAGATCTCAGCCTAGACTCAACCAAATCACCTCAGGTTTTATCCTATGGACTCGTCTAAGTGAGAAAAACATATCTATACGGTAATCATGCAAATAAATTAAGCCTAATTAAATGTAGAATCAAAATAGGCTCAAGAGGAAGAGAAGTTTATACCTTGGCTTTGAGAAGTGAAGCTTTGATTAGAGAGTCTTGGCACGTTTATTGGGATGCAAAGAAGCTAAGGATTGAGCCTCTGGTCTTGGTGACATGCCGAGACCCAAATTAGACCAAGGGCAATTTCAGGTGTTAGTCTAGAGCAATGTTAGGGGCTCTATGGAAGGGGATTTGATAGGGCTTTGGCTTCTCTCATTGTGGTGAAGGTGTGGGTGAGTTTAATTTGAGTTTGGTGGCATTTAGAGGTTTGGAGAGTTTTTCCCTATCTCTGGCAACATTTTGAGCTCATATATTGGGCTTCAGCAAGGGGATTCAACGCAATGTGATGGTTGGGTTGCACTGAGGAGGTCTCAAAGTGGCTTTGGGATCAATTTGAGGAAGTCTCTTAGAGGAATTTTCAACTCTCTCTCCATTGTTGTGGAGGGGAGCATTTTATAAAAATGGCCTTAGGCTTGCTGCCATGGCCAATTGAAGGGTGAAATGTGTTGCCTAGGTGGAGGGCAGAGAGGCTCTAAGCATCAATTTGGATGAGGTGGCCTCTAGGTTTGGATTGGGTTTAATCCCATTGGGGTGGCTCTTGGTTTGGCCTTTTTTGGGCCACTAGGCTAGCCAGCCGGCCAGGGGAGGTGGCTAGGGAGGTCATGTGAGCTAGGAGAATATGTCACAATAATTTAATGATTTTAGGCTTTGTTTTTGCAAAAAATATCCAAGCCTTAAGAAAATATGGAATGAAATCCCTTAATTTAGCGAACCTTTGGTCCATGTATTAGTTTAGGTGGTTTTAAGTGGTTTATGCTAGTCACTAGGGTCCAACTAAGGGCTGCAGAGTCATTAATTTGGTGACTTTAGTGTAGTTAGGCCATCTTTAACGCATGGGTTCAATGTGGGTTCAAGTGACCAAAGCTTTGGTTTGGGCTAGGTTATTCATGTCAATTGACCCAACTTATTGATCAAAATTATGTAGATGATTGTTATGAAAATTTTTGGTGAAGGGTTGAAGTGATTTTGAGTTCAATTGGTAGGTCAATTTTAAGGATTTTTGAACATTGGTCAATTTGGGCATGTTGGCCTAGACATGGGTCTAGGTTGGGATATCCTTGGTCTAAGTCCAAATTGAGTGGTTAAAATGATCAAGAGAGACGTTTTGAAGATTTTTCATGAAGGGATGGAGTGGAAAGTTTGAGGCTAAGGCCTTCAATTTGCTGAGATTTTGAGACATGGCCAACTTGGGGCAAATTTGGGGCTTTTTGGACTTAGGTTGAAATACAATGAAATTTATGCCTCACCAAGGCCAATTGAAGGTCAATTTTTATGTATGGGGATGTTATGAAGATTCTTTGAACACAAATTGTGGCCAATTGAGTGGTCTATGAGTTCAATTTAGCGGAACCAAGTCATGGGGCCAAAATTGGGGTTTTTGGTCTAACCCAAAATTGGGTTAAAATGATGGACCAATTGGGCTTGGATTTGGTCTAGATTGGTCATATCAAGGTTGAATTTGAGTTTAGAATTGAAATTAGGGCAAATTGAGACCAATTTGATAAACATTTGGAGTGATTTGGGGAAAATATGTGCCTTTAAAGGGCAATTTGGGGGTTTTGGTCAAAGATTGTCAAATTGGCCAAATTGGGTCATGTGATAGTTGAGGAAAATAAAATTAGGAATATTTGGGAGGTTTTGGGAATTTTTTAGATTTTTTTGAATTTTTGGAATTTGAGGTAAGGAGGAGTATTTTGGTAATTTGGCCAATTTTGTGATTTTGGGTAGTTTGGGTGATTTCAAGGTGTTTGAAATGATTTTTTAACCAAGTTGGGTATTTTGTGTAAATTTGGGGATTTTGGCCAAATTTGGGGTCCCAAAGGTATCTAGGTAATTTGGGGGAATTTATGGGCAAAAGGATAGGTTGGGTATCATAAGTGTACGTATCGCTCAAGTAATAAATGGCTCTAGTGGAGTCATAACTATCGATCACAGAGAGAGGTGGTAATTGTTATGATAATAAAGCAAAGACACAATATTCAAACTATAGAAACTCAAGTAAGAAAAACAAATCAAAATTGGTTTATTATTAATAATGGAACTAAGTTTACTAAACCAATCCTTAAAATTTAAAGTTAAATTTACTATAACTAAACTAAGTTTTGTGACGAGGAGTTCTAGTTTAAGAAAGTACACTTCTCATTTATGATGATTTTATAGTTAGTGAAGTAATAAAAATTGTTTAAAATTATATAAAATTGTATTGTGCCAAATATGAGCATTCTTATTCTTTCTCCTCTTTACAAGTGAAAAAAAACATTGGCTCATCCAGAGTTTGTCCCTAAATTCAAGGTTAGGTTGAGAGGATACTAGTTCTCACTCCAAACTCTCACTTTCCCCTTGTTTGAGGGCTAACATCTTGCTTTAGTTTCCAAACAGTTGGTTTTCTAAACCACCCTAAAATCTCCAATTCTACACCCAACAAAGTATATTTTTCTATTTATTTGAACTCAACCCCAATGGACTACATTCTCATCCATAAAATCAAATGTGAGTCTCACTTTGTTTTGAAAAGCATACTTCTCTCTTTCTAAGAAAATTTTAGCAATTCAGTTAGCCAGATCAAAAAGTAAATTAAGACCAGAGTTTGAATCATCACAATTATTAAATCTAAAGCCTTGCACAACAAAATTGATTTTTCACATAATCATATCTCATTGTATGGATAAAGAGATAGAAGACTACTCAGAATTCATGAGGAAGATACTACAAAACATAGATTATATATATAAAAAAAAGTTTACAAAATATAGAAAGAAAAGAACACAACTAATCTCACTCTCCTCCTCAAGAAAATCCCTTTAGGTTCCTTTAAATCTCTTTCTCTCTTTACAATAACACTGAGTTATCACTTAGAAGTGTCATGAAGAAGAAATATCTCACATTCCCTCTCGTCTTACAACTCTTAGAGAAAATCTTCTCTAAACACCAAGGCTCTCCACACACGAAAGACTCATAACCACCACACACACCAAAAGACACAATACTCTCACCAAAAACAGACTCCCCATAGTGACACACACTTTTCTGACAGAAACGCACATTTTTATAATGTAAGGATGAATTTCTAAAGAGTTTCCTTAAGCATTCTTTCAAAAATAGTCCACATTCAATGAATTTTTGGACATAACCCCTTCTAGAGTCGGTTCTGTCCGATTCTAGCACCATTGGCGTTGATGTCTTGAGTTGCGCGTACTCTCTAGATTCTGAAGCCATTGGTGCCAGTTCTCTATATTTTGGCACTGTCGGTATCAATTATGACCCAATTGGATCTAATTCAATTTCAAAAACTGCATCATTTAACTCCAAATTTCTTCTTTTTTTGCTTCCTCTTGCTCTAAATGCCTAAAATCAATATAACTGCCATAAAACATGAAAATACATTTTATTTAAAATGCAATCTCACTAAACTTAAGCAAAAAATGTATACATAAAATTGAACATTTTTTTTGTGTATCAATATCCACATTACACACTTTGAACTTAGATAAATCAGTTGATTCAACTCATTCCTGAGTTGTCCATCCACCTCACCTTCTATCCAATGAAAAAGAAGCTCACCTAAATCTCCTTCTTCACCATATTCAAGCTCATGATGATGGAACCAGGAAATGGGAGAATGGGTTATCCATAGCCAAAATCCACCCATACTTATCCTATCTGAACTCCCTGAATCACCACCAATCATCTCCAATCAGCTTCAAGCTCCATCACCGCCTCAAATGGCATTTTAAAGAGCTAACCTAAGAGCTCCCCAAAAAAAGTGAACTCTAGATACAATCCCTAAATCTTGACACACTCAACATGGAAAATCCTACCAATACTATAAGCAATCAACCCCATACTCTCAACTTCCAAAATCCACCAGAAAACTCTAATTTCCAACCACAAAATCAGGGCAATTTTTCGGGTTAGCGCAATTATTATTAAAACATCAACCTAATGGATTCAAAAGCTTCATCATACCCTTATGTCACTTTCCCAATCAAATGTTAGACAACCTGAAAGCTCTAACCTATCTCATGGTGAAACTGAGTAACCATTCCATCAAGGACATACATAGGCCCAATTTCAACCCAAATTGGATCAATGAAGTGCTTGAAGTCAAGGTGAAGCTTTACAATGTTTCCAATTGGGGCTACACCATTGGAACCAACGTATAGGCCTCTAACCCTAACTCCTTGCTCGGTCTTGGTCTTTTATGAAAAAAATGGTTATATCACCCTCAAACCAACATATAGATTTGTTCTCCCAGTTTTGATAAAGATTTAGGAAAAAACATCATGAAAATTTATGGAAAATTAGCAGAGAAATTAGCCCTAGACCGTGATCGGCCCTCGGTCCATCGTCTTGTAGGGATGATGAACCGATGTTGTACATTTCCCTATTTTGGAATTAGACAGCCACATTCAAGTTAGATCACGAATCGTCCATATGAAATGGAAAAAATTGTGGGCCACGTGGCTACCCACTTGCAAAACATTCGCAATCATTTGCTACCACACGTTCCTTTGACGTGTCCTAGGTTGATGTTGTTCCATGTGTGTTAAGTAGGAAATTAACTCTTTTCCTACTTAAAAAAATATAGAAAGCTTCAAAAATCATAACTTTACAAAGAAAAATCCTAAAAATAAAATAAAATACCCTAAAAATCAGAAAATCAAGAGAAAAATTCTAAGCACAAATTAAAAAATTGTTATTAATATTTAATTTTTAATTAATTATATACACTCTTTAGTATTTATTTTATTAAAAATTAAATAAAATTTTAAAAATTGTGAAATTTTTGGGGAATTTTCCTTTTGTATGACGAACCTTCATCGATTTTTCAAACGCTAGAAAAATCCCCAAATTGAAAAATACCAATTTTCACCAAGATTTGTAATTATTTTCCAAAATAATTATGAAAATTCCGAAAAATGGAAAAAAAAATGGAAATTTGCTTGGAAAAATTAAAAATAATATTTTTAGACTGAAAAATGTCAATTTTCAACTCCATATACACCTTAAGATTTTAAAAGTTCTGCTTTAGCCCAAATAAGGGTTTAATACATTAAACCTTTGGGATGGGGAGCTAAAATCTTAATGGCTCATGATTATGTCAAATCCTAAACCCTTGAGATCAACCCAAATGAGACCAAGTCAAATCTTGAACGCTTGTGTTCAATGCAAATGATGGTTCAACCCAAATGAATCCATATCAAACTTTAAACTCTTCTGTTTAACCTAAATGAAGCCAAGAAAAATCGAAACCCATTAGATTCAACCCAAATGAACCCAAGTCATATCCAAAAACTTTTGGTTCAACCCAAATGAACCCAATTCAAACCCAAAACCCTCGGGTTCATTTCAAATATAACCAAAATCTAATTGAAAACTTTAAATCTAACCAAGGTTAATTTTAAGTAACATGAAACCATAATTATACCTAATTAACCTCCTTAAGCCTTACATGCATTAGGCTTAAGTAAACCTATAGCTAAATCAGGTCTAACCCTAATTAGAAATAACTAAACCTCAAGACTTACTTACATTACGCTTAAGTGACCTTTAAATCTTAACTAAGTCTAACCCAAATTGGTCATAATTAACCCTTAAGTCTTACTTAAATTAGGCTTAAGTGACCTTTAAACTATAATTAGTGTCGACCTCACTTTTATTAAGGTCTAGTCTTTTTTCCTTAGAAGCCTAGAACTTTGCCAAAGGACTTTTATGTTGACAATCCTAGAGGCCTAGTCATGGAACCCTCACCATTAGAAATTTAAAATGCTTCTTTGCTCATCTTGGAGTTCCGAATGTTGGTTCCAACCTCTTGAACATAGTAGGTGTACCTAACATGGTTTCGGCACTAAAGAGTCGGGGGAGTTGCCCGTAAGAAGCTGTCGGTCATCGGAATCAAAATTCCATTATCCACTTCGGAAGGACGTTTAATTTATATATATATATATATATATATGTATATATATAAGTTTTAAGAAAAATATGAAATCAAACTGACCCCATACTTTTTATAGTTTAAATGAAAGAGCGTTCTACCTCAAATAATGTATCTATCCCAAGGGGTAAACACAAGACTTGAGGATGATACTCGATCAAATAAACTAAGAAATATATGACATCAGTTTGGTCTGCGAAAAAACCATTTTATTTGCCGACAAGTTCCTCTATTTAATACAAAGAATTAAATAGGGTTTATATTAAGCTGGTTTTGGAAAAGCTCCCTATAAAGGCAAGCCCCTATTGCTAATTACATCTTAAATGACCAAAGTTACTTAAGAAAACTCTCGAAAAAAGTCAAGGAATACTATCTTTAAAAAGGTCAAAAGTATAGGACTTTTGAACAAAATCGGACCAAAGAGTGTCAAATGGGAAAGGCTTGAATTTAGAACATTCTTGAGGAATCAAAATGAGGGAGAACTAGGGGAGGTCATAGATCTGGAGGCAAACCTCGGTGAATTCTCAGTCTATCCTATGGTTTGGCTTCAGTTTCAAGGAGAAATTATTTGAGTGTTTCATCCTGCCAATTTTATTTAATTAGAGCTTATATTTGTGTAACACGGTCACACAAGTCACCTAGAAGATATAAGAATTTATGTCGTATCGGATGACAACCTCAGAGCCTAGAAAGAGTTAGGGCTTAAATTGCACAGTCTGGTTGTGCAAAGGCCTAAAAGATGAAGTGATGATTTATGTCGCGCTAAGCAGACTACCTCAAAATCCTATGGCTTGTTGTTTAATTCTAAGGAATGGTTTTGTTGATTTAGACCTGTTTTGCTGTTGAAGATGGCCATGCTGCCAACCGCATTTGCTCCTAGCTCCTCATCATTGTAGCATCAAATTTAGTATTCAAGGGGTTTAAGGTTGAAATAATGCAAAAGTTGAGGTCACCAATTTATCGTGCGTACCACCTAAGAGCTGCTACTGGCATCCTAATCTAGGGGAGAGTGTGAAATAAAAGCATGTTAATGTGCAATAAAATCATGCAGTGGTAATGTGAAAACTGTACATCCGGCAGAAGAATATACACCGAAAGATAGAATAAGCAAACTACATTGGGCAGTTGTGTTTGTGTAATGTGTGTAGGAGAAATGGAATAAAAGAATCAAAAAGTTGGAAAAAGTCGAAAGAGAACATTCCATAATAAATCTGAAATAATACAAATTTCATAGGAAATCCGAATAAATCCATAAAGGTAAACTTGTAGAAAATCCGAAAGAAAGAAAAAAAATGAAGAAAACACCAGAATGGACTACAAGTTCAAGAAGACTGTAAACTTCGTAGTGAAAAAGACTCGAAGTTGTGCTGTAGACCACAACCTTAAGTACTGATTACCAGACTGACTTTCTGCAGAAGACAGCCCTAATCCGACTTGAGTAGCCAATCGTGGACCTTTTAGGTAAGTAGGTTGTTTTGTAGTGGGGATGATTTTATACTTTTCAAATGTATATATATATATATTTTATAATTTTTTTTTAAAAAATAATTCGATCCACAAGTTGAATATTCTTGTTGAACTAGGACTGCTAGCAACTTTAGATTGCCAGCGGTAGAAACCCCAAGGCTGGGCGAATAGTATCTATAAAAATTCCCTACTCTCTCTCCAGGGTCTCTAAGTTGGGAGATACTATTCTAACAGACTCAATTTGCTATAATGAAATTCTTTTACCATCCTGTTGACCTCATTTTTTGTTGAGGTTTATTTTGTCCCATTTAGTAGCCTAGGGTCTAGCCATAGGACTTTTCCTGTTGACTAGTCCTAGAAAACTAGATCTGGAACCCTCACCATTAGAAATTTTGCCCTCTTCTTTACTCAACTTGGAGTTCCACATATTTCTCTCAACCTCTAAGTACTTAGTAAGTGGGGTCATAGTGGGGGAAACTCAAGATGAGTCACCCTTAGGATTGCTGGATCTTAGGGTTGACTCTGGGTGTTAGTCTGGAGCTAAGGAATTCTCTACACTCACAATCACTCACAACCATGAACTCAAATCTCTAGCCTAGATCCCTTGATCTTTTGGGATACTCTTGTAGATGGTCCCCTAAACCTACTTGCCCTAGGGCCATCGTTTAGATAAGACCACTATGTAGAGGACCCAAAATGGGGTTTCCATTGGTCTATAGCTTATTGGTGATTTTTGGTACCTCAAATCTACCAAAATACCCATCTTGGCCTTTTACCCCTAAAACACCCCCAAATTACCAAAATACCCATCCATAGCTCAAAATTCCAAAAATTCCCAAAAAATACTAATAAATCGAAAATATTCTTAATTTCATTTCTTTCGACTACCACATGACCCAATTTGGCCAATTTAACCATCTTTCACTAAAATCCCCAAATTGCTCTTTAAAGATCCAAATTTCCCCAAATCCAACTCAAATGTCCATCAATTTGATCTCAATTGACCCCAATTCCAATATCAAACTCAAATTCACTATTGATATGACCAAACTAAACCAAATCCAAGCTCAATTGGTCCATGATTAGAGCCCAATTTTGATTTGGGTCAAAGCCCCAATTTTGACCATATGACCTAAACTCACCAAATTGAACCCATACCCTAGTCAATTGGCCTCAATTAATGTTGAAAAATCTTTATAACATTCCTATACATCAAAATAAACCATTAATTGGCCTTGGTGAAGCCTCAAATCCATTTGATTTTGGCCTAAATCCAAAATTCCGAAATTTAGCCCCAAATTGGCTAAGTCCCCAAATTTCACCCAATTGATTGCTTTAACCTCCAAATTGGCATCCAATTCATGTTGAAAAATCTTCATGAGGTCCTTATTAACCATTTACAACAATCAATTTGGACTTAGCCCAAGGCTAACTCAAGCTAGACCCAAGCCTTGCCCAACATGACCAAATTGATTAAAGTTCAAAATTCCTTCAAATTGACCTTTCAATTGAACTGCCTAACATGACCAAATTGATTAAAGTTCAAAATTCCTTCAAATTGACCTTTCAATTGAACTCAAATCATTTCCATTCTTCACCAAAGTTGTTCCTTGTGATCATCTACACCAAATGCAACAATCAATTATCTTCTATTCTTCACCAAAGTTGTTCCTTATGATCATATACACCAAATGAAACATTTATTTGGGCCAGCACCCAACATGACCAAAATGATTAAAGTTCAAAATTCCCTCAAATTGACCCTCCAATTGAGCTCAAAACCACTTCCATCCACAAAGTTGTTCCTTATTATCATATACACTAAACAAAAGAATAAATTGAGCCAATTGACATGGCTAATCTAGCCCAAACCCAAGTTTTGGTCATTTGTGCCCACTTCGACCCATACACTAAATGTGATCTAACCACCTTAAATCCACCAAATTAACTCCACCACAGCCATTAGTTGGACCTAGTGACCAGTCCAAACACCATGAAACCACCTAAATCAAGACATGGACCAAAGATGCCCCAAATTAAGGGATCTTATTTCCAAAAATGCACATGCTTAAGATATCTTTGCCAAATCCAAGCACATTTGCATTAAATTACTGTGATGGATTCCTCTAGGTTCCCTGAGCTCCTAGACCCCCCCCCCTGGCTGGTCGGCCAGCCTAGTGGCTGGAAAAGCTCAAAANAGCTCCTCTGCCCTACACCTAAGCACCACAATGCACCCAAACTTATGCCGTGAGAGCCACCCCATGGTCTTTTTTATTAAAACTCACCTCCCACGGCCATGGGACGTGTGCTAAAAATTTCGTAGAGAGGACTCTCCAAACTTCACACAGAGCTTCCCTAAGATCCCCTCAGTGCATTCCAACCATTTTCCCTCTCTCATTCCCATTGTCGGAGCTCAATTTTGAGCTTGAAACCCTACCGGAAACTAGGACAGAACCTAATACACCTCCACACTCCACCAAACTTCAATTGTTTGTGCCCACACCTTCACAAGTGTGAAAGAAGCCAGAGCCCCATCTAATCCCCCTTCCACAGTGCCTCTACCATAGCTCTAGACTAACAGCTGAAATCGAGCTTAGTCGAATTAATACCTAAACTTTACACCAAGGCCAGGGACTCAATCCCTAGCCTCCTTGGACCCCAACGAACGTGTTGAGCATCTCTGATCGAAGCCTCCCTTCTCACATCAAAGGTATAAAATTCCTCCTCCTCCCGAGCTTATTTTGATTCTTCATTTATTTAAACTTGATTTCATGGTACCTTAGCAGGATAGATGCATTCGTCGCACTTAGACGAGTCCATAGGATCAAACCCGAGGTGATTTGATTGAGTCTAGGCCGAGATCTTAAGGTTTTAGTTTCGACGAGCACGGGATCAATCTATCTGGGACGATGAAGGGGAGCTGTTCGATCACGTGTGTATCAAATGGACGGGGGAGATTGAGTCAGACGATGCTTCGAGACATGAATAGCCGGCCGAGTCAGCAAGCTACGTGGACGGCGGCGTCCAACCAGAGCACGCCACGCTTGCTTTCGGAGTCGTCGTAGGTTGAGGTGGTACGCGCGGTTTAAATAGAAAAATAGGGATATTTTCTTATTTATTTAATCCCCAAAACTTCAAAAATACATAACTTTATATAGAAAAATCACAAAAATAAAATATAAATACCCTCTTGCTCAGTGAACAGAGGAGAATAGTGTGAAATAATTTTCAAGCTCATTTGATGCATAATATAGTTTTAATTAATTAAATACTATTTAGAATCATTTGATTTTCAATGCATATTGACACATCACCTTGGCTTGAAATTTTGATATATTGTAGCATCTGTAAGGGGGAACATTCTCTGATTTTTCCAAAGTCAGAGGAGGTTTCTATATAGAGATCCACATTTTTCAAGATCTTCCACATTATTTCTTTAAAATAATCATGGAAATTAGCATATTGGTTATTAAATTTCAAGAAAATTTTGGAAGGTCCACTATGACCAGAGAAACCTTTGAAACTAATTTCATTGGTCAAGTCATTTAAAACATTCTTAAATTTTCCAAATACTAAATCACCAAGATGATTAATTTTGAAAAAAATAAACATTTAAATGACTTGATTTTTTATCTCCATTGTGATTTATGACCTAAAGAACTTATCATAAAAGTTTCAAAATATCTTGAGTTCATTCAATAACTTAAATTGATTTTTAAAGATAAATACCACTCTTAACACTTAAACGATTTTTTTAAAAAATCCAAAATGTAGCTCAAAAAATTATGAAACTTGGTTTCTTGAGTTCTCTGTGATCATGGGTATTTTCTAAAAATAAAATGATATTTAAGATAAAAATTTGATTTTTTTAGCCCATTTTGAATATTTAAAATAATTAAAAATTCATAAAAATCACAAAAATAATGAAACTCATGCAAATGTTTTAAATTGTTTCCTAATCACTTAGGAACAATTAGAATATTTTTACTGATTTTCTAAATAAATATATTTAGTTTCAAAACTTAAAAATAATTTTTAAAAGGCTAAAGACGAGTTTTCACTAAAATAATTCCAATAAATCCAGGAAAAATCAGAAAAATATAAAATTCTCTCCTTTGAGTTCTCTGACCTTAGGAAGATTTTCTAAAAATATAAAACTTAATTTTCACCACGTATAATATTTTATTTTTATTAAATAGCCCACAAATTAAAATAATTATATTAAATCACAGAGAATTTAAAAAATTATGAATTTTGATCCAAAGGCTTCCATAGTCTAAATCTACCTCCAGTAAAAATTTTAAGGTATTATAATTTACCTTGGTCAAGTTAGGAATTTTCTTTGAAAAATCCTATTTTTGCATTAAAATAATTATATAAATTAACTAAATTTTGAAAAATCACATTTTCTCCTCACATGTCTTAATTGACCCATGAATGAGGTAGGATAAAAAATTTTAAGTCATTTGAATTGAATTTGACAAATTATGAAGTGTTAGAGCCTTATAGGCAAATGTGTAATTTTGGAAATTTGGCCTTAATTAACATTTAGGCTTAATTCAAGGAGGGAAAACGAGTAACCTCTAATCTTAATTAATTTATGTTTGAAACACAAAGGGGTTAATTGGTAGAAACCAATTGCACTTTCTTATTTAGGATTAATAAATTTCTAAATTATTAAAATTTGGAAGTTTATTAAAATTAAATGATCCTAGACTTAGGGGTATGACTTTTGAAGTCGATAATTAATCAATTTAATACCCCTACCTTGATTTTCAAGTAAAATTCAAATCATGAATCATGACAACTTAAAACTTAACCCTCTAATTAAGACACTCACCTAGGTCTTAAGGGCTTTGTGGTGACTAAAGCTAAATAAAAAATTGACTAAAAGAGGATTAGAGAAATAAAGATACTTAAATCAAACGTCCTTGAAACACCACTAAGCCCAATTAGGTTTGAAATTTGGCTAAGTGTTCAAATTACAGNAAATCATCCTTAATTAAACTTTTAAGGCCTCAACATGATATGACATAGGGTTAGGGAAATTACCAAAATTTTACCTTTCCTACTCTTCATAAGCTGCCTTAACATTCATTTATGTTTCAGGTGATGGAATGAGAAGACTCGCAAGGTACACTTTTACAGTTTTCAGCGTTGTCTTTTTTGTACTTTCATACTGTACTTCTATACCTAAATTTGCATGCTAAACAAAGATGTCACACTGCATGAAAACTAAAACCAGCAGGATAACCACGAAACTGTAACCAAAACCAAAATTAAAAAATCAACCAAGATAAAATTCACCGCCACAACATTCAAAATATAAGACAACTCAAAATTTAAATACAAACCCACAACAAAACCACAACTTTAACTTAATTAAGATGTTTCTATTAGATGATCGGGAATTCCTCGGTGGAGGTAACCTACAGTTGCTAATGAGGCTTCCCATTGTTTAAATGAAATTATGGAACTCATTTAGTTGGGTTTAGTAAGTTCATTTGGACTAAGTGAATCCAATAGAAAATAGCGATGCCGGAACGAGGGAACCGTAGGATCCTAACTGGTGTCGCTCTAATCAACTTTAATATGCCCTCATAAAATTTAAAGAACTTCAACCATAGGGCCACCTGATTTGATCTTATAACTTGACACACTAGAAAACTCAAACATGTGCGGCAAAAAGCTTGGAGCTAGCTTGCTGGGTAGCACGGCCATCTTCAACAGCAAAACTTGTCTTCCCCAGCTAAACCAATCTTTCTTCCTTAGACTTAAACAACAAAACCATAGGACTTCGAGGTTGCTTGCATATGAACCATAAATCCTCATCTTATCTTTAGGCCTTTGTATATCCCTGCTATATAATATAAGCCCTAACTCGTCTTAGGATTCTGAGGTTGTCGTATGTCACGACCTAAATCCTCACATCTTTCAGGCTATTTGTGTGATCATTTCACACGAATGTAAGCCCTAACTAATAAAATTGGCAGGATAAAATACCTAAATATTTCTCCTCAAAATTGAAGCCAAACATTAGGATAACTTGGGAAGTCACCGAGTTTCTCCTCTGGGTCCATGACATCCCCTAGTTCTTCTTCCTTTGGATTCTACAATAAAATGTTTGAAAATTGAATCAATCCCCTTTCACACCTCTACATCTGATTTCGTTGAAGAGTCCTACCCTTTGAAATTCTTTGAAGATAATATTTCCTGATTTTTATCGAGAGTCTTCTTAGGTGACTTTGGTCATTTAGGATTTGAAGATAATATTTCCTGATTTTTATCGAGAGTCTTCTTAGGTGCCTTTGGTCATTTAAGATACTAATCCCCTTTCACACCTCTACGTCCGATTTTGTTGAAGAGTCCTACCCTTTGAAATTCCTTGTCTTTCACACCTCTACGTCCGATTTCGTTGAAGAGTCCTACCCTTTGAAATTCCTTGAAGATAAATATTTCCTGATTTTTATCGAGAGTTTTCTTAGGTGGCTTTGGTCATTTAAGATGTAATTAACTATAGCTTGCCCTTATCGGAAGCATGTGAGAACCCAGCTTAATATAATCCCTATTTAATCATTTATATTAAATAGGGGAACTTGTCGGCAAATACAAAGGTTTCACAGACCAAACGGACGTCATACTTTCCTTAGTTTATTTGAACGAGCCTCCTCCTCAATTATTGTGTTTATCCTTTGGGATAGATACAAGATTTGAGGTACAATGCTCCTTCATTTTAAACTATGAAAAATATGGGGTCAGTTTGATTTCATACTTCAACGTCCTTCTGAAACGAGATTTTGATTCCAACGACCGACAGCTTCTTACGGGCAACCCCACAAACATACCCGAAATAATCGCCGGAAGCTTCGGGCAACTCCGCTGGGGGTAAGCTTTTCTCTCCATACAAATAAAAAAAATATTATCTTCACACATCGGTAATTTGCCCATGTCCCTCTTGGACCGAATTACCCTTTATTCGTTAGCATACTTTACCCATTTCTACCTTGGGAAAGTACAACTAACTACTTGGACTTCAGGACTAGCTGTTCAACCATCTTTGAACAGAGGGGTTCAGAAGGCCATTAAGGACTCCTTAAATTTTTATGTGGGGTCGGACCCCCAATAGGTGTGTCGATGGACTAATTCCACCTGGGCATTTTCTGCCTAAATTATTTATGTTGGGTCAGACCCCCAATAGGTGTGTTGGTGGATTAACTCCACCTGGGCATTTTTTCTGCCACGAATTGGGTCCCGCACTGGGTCCTAAACTTTCTCACAACTTTTCACATTTGTTTTGCTGCTTCACAAATTGAACCAACTTGTGTTGTGCTGCGCGCACTTTGAAAAATTAATTAATTTTAATAAATATGTTAAAATTTCCTATAAATTAAGACCCGCCCGGTCTACAGATTAACCTTTATTTTCAGTGCTTGCACTAAAGATTACAAAGTTTTTGGCCATATAGCTAACCCTAATACTTCTTGTTTTAAAGCCCGCTGCGATGGCCTACCCAACGCTGACCTTTTCTTGCAACCTGCCAACGAATTGCAACGCCCGTAACGTCGCTCCCACCATCAAGTTCAGAGCTGGATTTGAAGACCTCGAGGTTATCCTTGGGAAAGCCCCCATTCGTGGTAATGAAGATCACTACCCCAAAAGTTCAAGAGCCGTCTGCAGAATTCAGTTTGAACTGCATTCAAGACTTCCTTGTCGGCAAGAAGGCTAAAGCTGCTGCCGTCACGACACCCGTCATCAAGCCTGTTATCCTCGCTGCTGCTAAGAGGAAGGAAGTGATGATTGTCGAAGATTCGACTGATGGATTAACTGTTCCACCACCCGTGTTTGAGATCGGGTCGAGTTCAAGGACTGTACCACTGACCCGAACTCAAAGAAGGAACCACAATAAGAGAATTTGGAGGGCCATCAAAGCCCAGACTCCTGGAAACACACCTGATGAGGAGGAGCCTCATCAAGTTGAAGAGGTATTACCAGAAATTTACCCACTCCTGTGAGGGAGTAGATTCCATCCGCTGACAGATACTGATGGATGTGAGAGTATCCGGAAGATTGCTGTTGCATTCCCATCACCTCATGGACATGGTGAGGAGGGAATTATCACCCGAGTTAATGCAGTCTTCAGAAGGTTTGCTATTAAAGAAGGATGTTCAATTAGTGAATTACTTAAACGAGTGGGACATGCATATTCCCCTCATATGAAGAATGAAATTTTGAAGGATAATAAGTCCACTAAAAAATCTCGTAGGTCGACTATAGAGTCACCTGCCCGTGTTCCCGTCTGGCTCCATTTGGGAAATCAAGTCGATACTGTTATGGTCACCACCGATCATACCATCACCAGAACCACAGGTCACCGGTCGATTAAGTCAAGACTGAGTCCGAGAGGTTTACACCATTATTCTTACAATCATGGAAAGAAAGAGAAGACGATTACCTGACACTGTAGCCTTTCTACACCACGGGGAGCATACCTTCCCTCGACATACTGATGTCTCTACTGAGAAGCCCCATCCTGAGGCATCATCTTCGAAAAGGAAGAAGGTATGGGCAGATAAGGTCACTGCACCGATACAGTTCAGTGAACCTGCAAGATAGGAAGCAAAACCAGCGCCTGAAATATTTGACATCGTCCCGACAATAGCCAACAAGATGGACGAAGAAGTTGAGGATTTCCATAAAGGTCTCAATATCTTAAAGCAATCAAGGAAGCAATAAATGAAGAAAAAGTTGAGAAACTCAGGATTGAGATTTCTGTGTTGGCTCGAGAACATGGAGTTTCTGTCAATAGTGACAACGAGGATTTTGATTACAGTGATTACTTGGAGGAAGATTTCATGGATGTTCATGTGATTGGAACTAGGGTGATTACTTGGAGGAGGATTTCATGGATGTCCATGTGATCGAAACCAGAGCTACCACATCTGTGGCGAGGATCAACCTCTCACTGAAGAGAACACCATAGAAGAGCTGCGTAGGGTTATCCTCCTCAGGGATGAACAAGTTGTTCTATTTGAGAAAAGAATAGAAGAGATGACTGCAGCTATGACCGCCATGGCCACCATTCAGGGGCAATCACAAGCACCACGATTGGCTTCTTTAGAAATTAACCAGCCAAAAATCATACACATCGCAGATGAAAGAAGGGAGGCTACTTTGACAGACAAAGAAAAACAACCAAAGAAGAATTCTCCATCAAGTGTCATGCCAAAAAAAGAGTTCAAGCAAATGGTTGAACAAGTACGGGATGCCTTAGCCCAGTCCAAGGACGGTGCATCAATTTTAAAGGGTACACCTTATCTGAAGTAATTTGATGTCGTGCCTTTCCACTAGGGCTTTGTAACCCCAACCTTCAAGATATTTGATGGGACTGGAAACCCCAGACAACACATAGCACATTTTCGAGCCAATTATGGAAACACAAGGAATAGCAAAGCTCTACTCTGCCAGCAGTTTGTTAGCGGCTTGTCAGGGATTGCTTTCGACTGGTACGCTGACCTGCTCAAGTGGTCAGTTAAAATATTTTCTGAGTTGGAACAGTTATTTGTGAAAAGATTTGCTGGGGCACAGCATCATGTGTCTATTGGAGAACTCATGATGGAGAAGCAGAAGCNAGATGAAGTTGTAACTAAGATATTCAAAAGCTTGATGAAGAAACCAGAATTCAAACTGCCTGATCCGAAGAAACCCGAAGAGGTGGATAAGAAGAATGAACCAAATTATTGCTCGTACCACCGGTTGCTTGGGCACACTATAGACAAATGCTTCGTCTTTAAAGACTGGCTCGAGAAGAACCTCAAGGAAGAAACATTACAATCCTGAAGGAATATTTGAGAGAACATGAAAAAGGTTCCATAAACATGATTTCAACTGAGTCAACCTTCCCAATTGATCCATATGTCGGAATAGATGGATGGAGTACAACTTAGGATGAACTCAAGAGGTCCTCAATCGGATACAGGATTCATCGAAACAAGCTTGTACAAATACCGAAGAAGGATGGAATGAGGTATGGAGCAGATCATCCAAGAAGATACTGAACAAGTTACAGTCTGCATCAAAACAAGCCTCCATTCAGAGTCTGTAGCATACCGAGCCTGAGATGAAAATCTCACCAGAAAATCCATCATCGTCCAGGACAAAGAACAAGAAAAAGAAGAGCGTCACTGCCAAGATTGATAGCACATGGGGTAGGATAGGGGTTGCCTCTACTAGATTGGTTGTCTCTGATTCAGGGAAGAAAGTTCTCGAACCCTTGACTTTGTATGATTATCTTTTTGTCCCTCTGGGGTCTTATGAATATAATGGTTGTGATTTCGGCTACGGTCTAACTATTTCTGGTAATAACGTAACTTCTTATAACCAAGCTAGTTGCGATCTCGATCCCCAAAATGATCCTTAAATCGTACTTGAGTCCGATGAACTTCTTGTCAAGTCTAAAGAAGACATCAACGATATTGCTTACGACAACACTGATAATGAAGAGCCACTCTTAAGCGTCACGGTACACCGCTCGCCATCAACTTAGATCTTTCCGATGAGGAGGAAAAAACACCAGAAGATTCAACAATTATATCTCAAGAAGAAGAAGTCATAGAAGTTAACTTGAGGAGCGGAAAGGTGTTACCACCAAGAACAGCTCCAGCAGACAAAGGAAAACCAATAATNGCAATGGATGAAAGCGCGAACCATGTGATGGTTCAAAATTTCAATGAACAAAGAATGAAACAACAAATCTTCAACAATGAATAAAACACAGATGAAAAATAATCATAAATGAGTGAATAACAAAACAAATTCCTTTTAAAAATCAACCAATTAAAATTAAAACTTTAAAAACACATTTTTGAAAAATTAAATGTGATGAAAACAACAAGAAAAAGAAATAAACCTGCTGAGTGGATTCTTTCGCTTTCGAAATTTCCTACTCTTTGTGCGTGCAGCACAATCATCGTTATCTACCTTAACTCTCTTCACATCCTCGTAGAATTTTGCATTCTACACAAAACCTCACAAAGCTCTACAAATCTTCTACAAAATCAGCCTTTCCACATGATACGCTTTTGCAAATTCAACACCATAAGCTTTGTAAATTTTAATTCTCATTTTCGAATCAGTCATACATTCCTGATTCATTACATTCAAGGTCGCTCCTTACATTCCGACACCCTCTTTTGAGAATTGACCTACATTTCAATTCTCATTTTTGAATCAGTCATACATTTATGATTCATTACATTTGAGAATGGTCCTACATTCAGACACCCTCTTTTGAGAATTGACCTACATTTCAATTCTCATTTCCGAATTAGTCATACATTTTTTATTCATTACATTCGAGGTCGGTCCTTACATTCTGACACCCTCTTTTGAGAATTGACCTACATTTCAATTCTCATTTCAAAATCAGTCATACATTTCTGATTCATTTCATTCGAGGTTGGTCCTTACATTCTGACACCCTCTTTTAAGAATTGACCTACATTTCAATTCTCATTTCCAAATCAGTCATACATTTCTGATTCATTTCATTCGAGGTAAGTCCTTACATTCTGACACCCTCTTTTGAGAATTGACCTACATTTCAATCCTCATTTTCGAATCAGTCCTACATTTCTGATTCATTTCATTCGAGGACGGTCCTTATATTCCGGCACCCTCTTTTAAGAATTGACCTACATTTTAATTCTCATTTCCGAATCAGTCATACATTTCTGATTCATTACATTCGAGGTCGGTCCTTACATTCTGACACCCTCTTTTGAGAATTGACCTACATTTCAATTCTCATTTCCGAATCAGTCATACATTTCTTATTCATTACATTTGAGGTCGGTCCTTACACTCCGACAACCTCTTTTGAGAATTAACCTACATTTCAATTCTCATTTCCAAATCAGTCATACATTTCTTATTCATTACATTCGAGGTTAGTCCTTACATTCCGACACCCTCTTTTGAGAATTCACCTACATTTCAATTCTCATTTTTGAATCAGTCCTACACTTCTGATTCATTACATTCGAGGCCGGTCCTTACATTCCGACACCCTCTTTTGAGAATTGACCTACATTTCAATTCTCATTTCCAAATCAGTCCTACATTTCTGATTCTTTACATTTTGAGGTCGGGCTTTATATTCCGACACTCTCTTTTGAGAATTGACCTACATTTCTATATTTTGAGAATTGACCTACATTTCAATTCTCACTTCCGAATCAGTCCTAAATTCTGATTCTTCTTGAGGTCGGTCCTTAACTCCAACTCTTTCTCTCTCTCTTTGAATTTATATCTAAATTTCAGTTCCCACCTCAGGGTCAACACTTACATTCAGACTCCCATCCTTTGGAAATCTTTAAAATTTTATAACTCAAAGCCCACTCTTGAATCCCCAGCGAGCGTTCCTACTTCTCGACTTGATTAAACACACACTTATTAATTCCCCGGAAGAAACAAATCACACACACGACCCTACACATATTTCCAGGTCCATTGACTTAGAGGTTGTATTGGTTTTTGTTGATCTCTTCGGTCAATACCAATATGCGTGGTGTGCTTCCCCAGCACACCACCCCTATTGGGGGTCCATTTATTGACCTCACTTTTGGTTGAGGTTTAGTATTTCCCTTTTAGTAGCCTAAGGTCTAGCCATAGGGTTTTCCTATTGACTATTCTTAGAAAACTAGACATGGAACCCTCACCATTAGAAATTCCAAACTCTTCTCTACTCAACTTGAAGTGCCACATGTTGGTCTCAACCTCTAATACTTAGTAGGTGAGATTCTACCCTCTTCTCTACTCAACTTGAAGTTCCACATATTGGTCCTAACCTCTAGCACTTAGTAGGTGGGTCACTATGCAGAAAACTCAAGATGAGTCAACCTTAGAACTGCTGGACCTTAAGGATGACGCTGGGTGTTGGTCTGGAGCTAAGGCACTCACTAGACTCATCTACACTCACAATCACGCACTACCCTAAACCCAGAACTTCTAAGCCTAGATCCCTTGATCTTTTGGGATACTCATGTAGATGGTCTCCTAAACCTACTAGCCCTAACCTAGATCCCTTGATCTTTTGGGATACACTAGCCCTAGCTATGCCACTATGTAGAGGACCCAAAATGGGGTTCGCATTGGTCCATGGCTATATGGTTTTGCTAAAACCACTATGTAGAGGACCCAAAATGGGATTTCCATTGGTCCATGGCTTAGAACTTCTAAGCCTAGTTCCCTTGATCTTTTGGGATACTCATGTAGATGGTCCCCTAAACCTACTAGCCCTAGGGCTATCCACTATGTAGAGGACCCAAAATGGGGTTCGCATTGGTCCATGGCTCTATGGGCTAAGACCACTATGTAGAGGACCCAAAATTGGGTTTCCTTTGGTACATGGCTTATTGGTGATTGACTAAGACCACTATGAAGGGGACCAAAAATGAGATTTTCAATGGTACATGGCTTGTTGGTGATGGTTGGTACCTCAACTCTACCAAAATACCCATCTTGGCCTTTTACCCCTAAAACACCCCCAAATTACCAAAATACCCCTCCATAGCTCAAAATCCCAAAAATTCCAAAAATTCCTCAAAACTCCAAATAAATCCCAAATACTCCCAATTTCATTTCTCTCAACTACCACATGACCCAATTTGGCTAATTTGACCATCTTTAACCAAAATCCCCAAATTTCCCTTTAAAGTTCTAAATTTCCCCAAATCCAACTCAAATGTTCATCAATTTGATCTCAATTGATCCTAAACTCAAATTCAATTTTGATATGACCAAACTAAACCAAATCCAAGCTCAATTGGTCCATGATTTGTGTCCAATTTTGAGTTAGATTAAAGCCCCAATTTTGACCAGATGACCTAATCTCACCAATTTGAACCCATAGCTAGTCAATTGGCCCGAATTGATGTTGCAAAATCTAGATAACATTCCTATACATCAAAATCAACCATCAATTGACCTTGGTGAAGCCTCATATCCATTTGATTTTGGCCTAAATCCAAAATTCTCAAATTTAGCCCTAAATTGGCTAAATCCCCAAATTTCACCCAATTGATTGTCTTAACCTCCAAATTGGCATCCAAATCATGTTGAAAACTCTTAATGGGGTCCTTATTGACTATTTATAACAATCAATTTAGACTTAGCCCAAGGCTAACCCAAGCTAGACCCAAACCTAGCCCAACATAACCAAAATGATTAAAATTCAAAATCCTTCAAATTGACCCTACAATTGAACTCAAAACCATTTCAATTCTTCACCAAAGTTGTTCCTTATGATGATTTACACCAAATGCAATAATTAATTGGGCCAATTGACATGGCTAACCTAGCCCAAACCCAAGTTTTGGTCATTTGCACCCACTTGGACCCATGCACTAAATGTGACCTAACCACCCTAAAGTCACCAAATTAACTCCACCACAGCCATTAATTGGACTTAGTGACCAGTCCAAACACCATGAAACCACCTAAATCAAGCCATGGACCAAAGGTCCCCCAAATTAAGGGATCTTATTTCCAAAAATGCACATGCTTAAGATATCTTTGCCAAATCCAAGCACATTTGCATTAAATTGTTGTGATGGATTCCTCTGGGTTCCCTGAACTCCTAGCCACCTCCCTTTGGTCGGTCGGCTAGCCTAGTGGCCAGAAAAGCCCAAAACCGAGAGCCACTCCCGTGGTACCTCACCTAAATCAAACCTAGAGGCCAGCTCATCCAAATCAAATTGAAGAGCTCCTCTGCCTTCCACTTAAGCACCACAATGCACCCATACTTATGCCCTGAGAGCCACCACATGGCCATTTTTATAAAAAATCACCTCCCACGGCCATGGGAGGTGTGCTGAAATTTTCTTAGAGAGGCCTCTCCAAACCTCACACAGAGCTTCCCTAAGATCCCCTCAGTGCATTCCAACCATTTTCTCTCACTAATTCCTATTGTCGGAGCTCAATTTTGAGCTTGAAACTAGGAGAGAACCCAATACACCTCCACACTCCACCAAACTTCAATTGCTTGTGCCCACACCTGCACAACAGTAAGAGAATACAAAGCCCCATCAAATTACCCCCTTAAATAGCCTCCACCATAGCTCTAGACCAACACCCGAAATTGAGCTCGGTCGAATTCATACTTAGGCCTAACACCAAGACCAGTGACTCAATCCCTAGCCTCCTTGGACCCCAACGAATGTGCTGAACCCCTCTGATCGAAGCTTCACTTCTCAGAGCAAAGGTATAAAACCTCACCTCATCCCGAGCCTATTTCGATTCTCCTTTTAATTGAGCTTAATTTAATTGCATGATTACCGTATGGATATGTTCGTCTCACTTAGACGAGTCCATAGGATCAAACTCGAGGTGATTTGGTTGCGTATGGATATGTTCGTCTCACTTAGATGAGTCCATAGGATCAAACCCGAAGTGATTTGGTTGACTTAAGCTTGATTTCATGGTACCTTAGCAGTATGGATGTGTTCGTCTCACTTAGACGAGTCCATAGGATCAAACTCGAAGTGATTTGGTTGAGTCTATGGCCAAGATCTTAAGATTTTAGTGTGGACGGGCATGGGATCATTCTATCGGGGACGATGACGGGGAGTTAGGGTTTTAGTGTTGACGGTCACGGGATCATTCTATCAGGGATGATGACGGGGAGCCGTCCGATCGCGCGTGTATCACATAGAAGGAGGAGATCGAGCTGGACAGCGCTTCGGGATATAAACTGCGGGTCGAGTCAGCAGCTACGTAGACAGCAGCGTCCAACCAGAGCGCGCCACACATGCCTTCGGAGCTGCCTAGGATCTAGTCAACACGCGCGGTTTAAATAGATAAATTGGGCTTTTCTTGTTTATTTAAACACCCTTAACTTAGAAAATTCATAACTTTGTGTAGAAAAATTACAAAAATAAAATAAAAATACCCTTACTCAGTGAATAGAGGAAAACAATGTGAAATAAATTTCAGGTCCATGTTATGCATATTTTATTTTTAATTAATTAAACACTATTTTGAATCATTTGATTCTCCATACATCACCTTGGCATTAAACTTTGACATGTTGCAACCTCTGTCAAGGGAAATATCCTTTGATTTTTCCAAAGTCAGAGGAGGTTCATATACAGAGATCCATATTTTTCAAGTTATTCCACATTATTTCCTTAAAATAATCATGAAAATTAGCATATTGATTAGAAAATCCTAAGAAAATTTTGGAAGGTCCACCATGATTAGAGAAGCCTTTGAAAATAATTTCATGGGTCAAGTCATTTAAAATGCACTAAAATTTTACAAACACTAAATGACTAAAATAATTAACTTTGGAAAATATAAACATTTAAATGACTTGATTTTTGATCTCCACTGTGATTTATAATCCAGAGAACTCGTCATAAAAATTTCAAAATATTTTGAGTTCATTTGACAACTTAAATTGATTTTTAAAGGTAAATACCACTTTTGGTATTTAAATGATTTTTAAAAATCAAAATATAACTCAAAAAATTATGAAATTTAGTTTTTAAGTTCTTTGTGATTAGGGGTATTTTTTTAAAATAAAATAATATTTAAAATAAAAACTTGATTTTTAGCTTATTTTAAATAGTTAAATAATTCAAAATCCATAAAAAATCACAAAAATAATAAAACTCATGGAAATATTCTAAATTGCTTCCTAATCACTTAGGATAATTAGAATATTATCCTTGATTTACTAAATAAAGATATTGAATTTCAAAGCTTAAAATAATTTTTTAAAAATCTAAAAATGAGTTTTCACAAAAATTATTCCAATAAATCAAAGAAAAACAAAAAAAAATATGAAATTTTCTCCTCTGAGTTCTATAACCTTAAAGATATTTTTCAAAAAAATAAAACTTAATTTCCACCACCAAAAATACTTTATTTATATTAAATAACCCAGAACTTGAAATAATTCTAATAAAACACAAAGAACTAAAAAAATCTTGAAATTTTGTCCAAAGGCTTTTTTGGTCTAGGTCTACCTCCAGTAAAAATTTTAAGGGATTAGAATTCACCTTGGTCAAGTTAGGAATTTTCTTTGAAAAATCCTATTTTTGCATTCAAATAAATAAATAAATAAAATAAAATTTTAAAAAAATCATATTTTCTCCTCTGATGTCTCAGTTGACCCATGAATGAAATATGTTAAAAATTTTAAAGTCATTTTAATTGAATTTGACAAATTATGAAGTGTTAGAGCCTTCGGGGCAAATGTTTAATTTTGGAAATTTAGCCTTAATTAACATTTAAGCTTAAGTCAAGGAGGGGAATGGGTACCCTCTGATCTTAATCAATTTATTTGATGCTTGAAACACAAGGGGTTATTTGGTATAAACCAATTTCACTTTCGTCATTAAAAAGATAAGTTAATAAATTTCTAAATTATTAAAATTTGGAAGTTTATTAATATTAAATGATCCTGGAAATCAAATGATCCTGGACTTAGGGGTATGACTTTTGAAGTCAATAATTAATCAATTTAATACCCCTTTATTGTTTTTTTTTCAAATAAAATCCAAATCATGAATCATGACCACTTAAATCTTAACCTTTTCAAACTTGATTTTCAAATAAAATCCAAATCATGAATCATGATCACTTAAAGCTTAACCATTTTTTAAATCTATTTTCAAATAAATCCAAGTCATGAATCATGATCACTTAAAGCTTAACCATTTTCAAAACTAATTAAGACACTCACCTAGATAGGGGTATGACTTCTGAAGTCAATAATTAATCAATTTAATACCCCTATTTTGATTTTCAAATAAAGGTATAACTTTTGAAGTCAATAATTAATCAATTTAATACCCCTATCTTGATTTTCAAATAAATATGACTTTTGAAGTCAATAATTAATAAATTTAATACCCCTATCTTGATTTTCAAATAAAATTCAAATCATGAATCATGACCACTTAAAGCTTAACTCTTTTCAAAATTAAGTAAGACACTCACCTCGGGGTATGAATTTTGAAGTCAATAATTAATCAATTTAATACCCTTATTTTGATTTTCAAATAAAATTCAAATCATGAATCAAGATCACTTAAAGTTTAACCCTTTTCAAAAATTAAGACACCTCATTTAGGTCTTAAGGGCTTAGTGGTGACTTAGGCCAAATCTAAATTGACTAAATGAGGATTAGAGAATTGCCTTAAGGGCTTAGTGGTGACTTAGGCCAAATCAAAATTGACTAAATGAGGATTAGAGAAATCCTTAAGGGCTTAGTGGTAACTTAAGCTAAATAAAAATTAATTAAACTAGGATTAGAGAAATAAACATAACTAAATCAAACATCCTTGAAACACCACTACGCCCAATTAGGATAAAAAATTTGGCTAAGTGTTAAAATTACACTAACTTGCCCCTTTAAGGGTCTTCGCCCACATAATTCTTAAATCGAATCACAAGTGAGAATTACCATACTCTTAGGGATAATTGAGACATCAATGCTCACTGAGTAGTAAGGATATTTACAGGATGAACCATTAAGCAACATAATAAGTTTAAATGAACTCAAGGCTTTTCACTAGTTCGTGAGAGGGAGGCTTGGACCTGCTTCCCCCTTCTAACTTGTTGGATACCTTAGAGGCCTATTAAACTTAATGATCTTCGCTCAATGAAATCATCCTTAATTAAACTTTTAAGGACTCACCAAGATATGACATAGGGTTAGGAAANAGGAAATGATGGTGGACATCGCTTCAACACATGAAATTTTCTCCTTCATGGACGGATCGTTGGGATATAACCAAATCAAGATGGCTCTCGAGGACGCAGCATTTACAGCTTTTAGAACACTGATTGGAATCTTCTACTACATAGTGATGTCGTTCGGCCTAAAGAACGTTGGAGCGACATATTAGCATGCAATGATGAAGATTTTTTATGACCTCATCCACAATCAAGTAGAATGCTACGTGGATGATCTGGTCATCAAAAGTAAACAGAAAATAGACCATTTGTACGATTTGAGGATTGTGTTTGAACGGTTACGACGATATGACCTTAAAATGAATCCCTTAAAGTGCGCTTTCGGCGTCACCTCCAAGAAATTTCTAGGATTCGTTGTCCGACATCTGGGAATTGAGATCAACCCAAATAAGATTAAAGCTATCTTATAAATGCCTCCCCCTAAAACCTTGAAGCAGTTACATTCCTTCCAGGGGAAGTTGGCATATCTGAGATGCTTTATTTCTAATCTCTCAGGTAGGTGTCAGCCTTTCTCGGCATGGGACGCCAAATTTATTTGGGAAGAAAACTGTCTGCAGACCTTTGAGGACGTTAAACAATATTTAATGACACCTCTTGTTTTGGCAGCCCCTATCCCAGGAAAACCGTTGATACTTTATACCGCGGCTTTGGATGACTCTCTTGGCTAGCCCAAGTCAATGAGGAGGGAAAAGAAAATGATACCGACGGAGGTAAGGTATCCACCTATTGAGAAGCATTGTCTGGCACTAATTTTTGCCGCCCAAAAGCTTAGACATTACATGCTTTCTCAAAAGATTACCCTAATTTCGAAAGTTAATCCATTGCAATATTTGATGACCTGACTAACACTCTCCGTACGTTTAGCGAGATGGTCAATAATTTTATTGCAATTTGATATAAGTTTTCTGCCCCTCTGTGCTATCAAGGGACAGATTTTAGCAGATTTTCTCACTACACACCCTTTGCCAGCTTGGTCCTCTCTCAATGATGAGTTACCAGATGAGCAGATACTACAAATGGAATTTTCTAGGGCACAGCACTGGGAAATGTACTTCGATGGTGCCTCATCAGCTAGGAAAGACAAGGGATCAGACACAGTTATACCAGGCAAGGCAGCGATTAGTTTGATCTTTATCACGCCAGATAAGGGTATGTTGAGGTTTTCGTACCACCGATGGAGCCATGTATCAACAATGAAGCAGAATATGAAACCTTAATCACCACATTGGAATTGGCAATTTTGATGGATATAACAAACATTGCCATTTATGGTGACTCTCAACTTGTCATTCAGCAAGTCGTCGGACAATACAGAATTCTAAAACCAAGATTAGAAGAATACCATCTGTACGCGATGAAGCTCCTGGAGCAGATTCCTGAGGTGACTTTCTACCAGATTTCTATGGGAGATAATGCTCATGCCAACACTTTAGCAAAACTTGCTAAGGAAATGGCGTGTCCCCAGGAGGATTCCATCGAAGTCACGATGAAAGGAAGACGAGTCCTGTCTCGAAGCGACTTTGAAACTCTACACAAACTTGGAAAAGAAGAAACCGTGAATACAGTCGCAGGCATCAACAAAGATTGGCGCAAGCCATTAATAGAATATTTGCATACTGGAAAGCTGCCATAATACAAGTCTGAGGCACACCACATCACAAGAAGGGCCATGTCTTACGCCCTGGTGGGAAATGTTCTCTACAGAAGATCGTTCGACCAAATGTGGCTACGGTGTTTGAGCAGAGTCAAGGCATAAAATATTGTCAAAGAAGTACATGCCGGATTGGGTGGCGCTCACCAGTTGGGACCAAAAATGAAAATGAAGTTTAAAGACTCGGATATTATTGGCCAGCAATGATGTCCGATTGCATGGATACAACCAGAAGATGTGGTGCATGGGGTGGTCTTACACCAGCCTCCGAATGTGCTACACCCAACAGTTGCCTCGTGATCATTCGAGTGTTGGGGCACTGACAAAATAGGTCTGATAGACCCTCCATCTTCTAAAGGACACAGATTCATACTTGCCGCTACAGATTACTTCTCTAAATCGGCAGAGGCAGTACCGCTTAGTGAGGTTAAGGCACAGCACATCTTTCAATTTTTTAAAAGCCAAATTGTCTACCGTTTCGAGGTACCGCGAAGAATAATCTCTGACAATGGGATAGCATTCAAAAGCACAAAGATCAACAATTTCATCATAAAACATGGGATAGATTGGAGATACTCTACAATTTACTATCCTAGAGCAAATGGTCTGACAGAAGCTTTCAACAAGACACTGGTACAGATTTTGAAGAAAACACTTAATGAAAATAAAAGGGATTGGCATAACAAGCTGTTAGAAGCCTTATGGGCCTACCAGATGACTTTCAGGACTCCCACTCAGTGTACACCTTATATGCTCGTGTACGGGCGTGCCTAGCCACTAGAGATCCAGACACCATCTCTCAGAGTCGCCGTTGCCAACCAATTTACAATAGAGGAAAGCACAAAACTCAAGCTTGAAGAATTGGAGAGTCTCGAGGGAAGACGATTGGAAGCACGGCAACATTTGGAGCTCTACCAGGCAAAGATGGTACAAGCCCATGACAAATTGGTCCGCCCAA
>JXCR01145747.1:213448-236570 GCA_002079205.1 Phalaenopsis hybrid cultivar
TCTTGTCAAGTCTAAAGAAGACATCAACGATATTGCTTACGACAACACTGATAATGAAGAGCCACTCTTAAGCGTCACGGTACACCGCTCGCCATCAACTTAGATCTTTCCGATGAGGAGGAAAAAACACCAGAAGATTCAACAATTATATCTCAAGAAGAAGAAGTCATAGAAGTTAACTTGAGGAGCGGAAAGGTGTTACCACCAAGAACAGCTCCAGCAGACAAAGGAAAACCAATAATGACTCGAGAAGAGATACCCCCACCTCCGCCAGTGGAAGAACCACATAATCAAGATAAAGTCGGAGGATCATACAAACTAGATTACAACGTGCTAGCTCATCTTAGGAAGTTGCCTGCCCGACTAAGCATCTACGATGCTCTGATCCTGTCAAAGGAGATGAGAGAATCTCTGGTTACAGCTTTGCTAGATCCAAAAATTTTCTTAGTTCAGTTAGCTAGCACATCCTTAGATGAAGTTTGCTCGTTGAGAGAACAGTCAGGGGTAACATTTACAGACGAAGACTTGCTGCTGGGTACCGCCAACCACAACCGTCTGCTCTACATCTCCGTCAACATTGGAAGATTTGTGTTATTCAGAGTTTTAGTGGATCCTGGAGAATCCCTTAACTTGATGAGCCTATGGACGTTAGCATATTTGGACTTCGACGTTGAGGAGCTCATCCCCGATAAGATGATGTTAAGAGGATTCAACCAAAAGGGAGAAAGAGCCCTTGGATCAATTTCATTACTTATGAAGGTTGGAGAACTTGTAACAACCGTTAAATTTCATATCATTGACGCCGAGACCTCTTTTAACGCTCTATTGGGTCGACTGTGGATTCATGAGCGTAACATGGTTCCATCATCCCTACATTAACGCATTAAATACCGGAAACATGGTCAAGAAAATTGCATCAAGGGAGACCTACAACCGTTTTCAGTGCATGAAGTTGGTATCCACGAAGACACTGCCTACTAAGAAAGATGGTCAAGAAAATTGCATCAAGGGAGACCTACAACCATTTTCAGTACATGAAGTTGGTATCCATGAAGATGCTGCCTACTACGGCCTCCAAAGAAGACTGTCTTCTCGCGCGAGATTTTGACAAATAGAAATGAAGATTCAGAGGAATTGAAATTTTGACACACAAAGGTAAAGATTCAGAAGGACCACAAAAAGAAGGACATACAACTCCGCTTCAACAACCTTCTACCACTCCCATACGACGAGTTGGTGGAGGTTCTTCTAGTTCACGCACTCGAGGTCGAGGCCGAGGACGCGGACGAAGAAAGATCAATTTAATTGTTGAACGGACTAGGCCAGCTATCAACATTGGTGATGAAGACACTTCTGAAGATGAGATAATAATGACAAAACAGAGGAAGCCTCAGTAAGAGATATCCCTAGAAGATACAGAGAGAAATGAATATGAAACAATGTATGATCGGATAAAGCACTATGTGGATACTATGACCCTCACTCCGATTCTCCCTCAAAAGATCGAGAGTTTAGAGGTCAAGGAAGTCNTTGAACAAAGAATGAAACGACAAATTTTTAACAATAAATAAAACACAAATAAAAGATAGTTGTAATAAATATGTAACAAAATAAATTTCTTTTTAAAATCAACCAATTGAAATTAAAACTTTAAACAAACACATTTTTGAAAAATCAATAGTGAAAAAAGCAACAGGAAAATAAAACAAACCTGTTGAGTTGATACTTCTGTTTTCAGAATTTCTACTCTTTGTGCACGCAACACAACCATCGTTATCTACACTAACTCTCTACACATCCTCGCAGAATTTCACATTCTGCACAAAACTCCACGAAGCTCAAGAAATCTTCTTCAAAATCAACATTTCCACATGACACACTACCGCAAATTCAACATCTCAAGCTCTTGGTAAATTTCATATCACATCTTCAAATCAGTACCTAAATTTTGATTCTCACATCTTTGAATTGATACTTACATTTCAATTCTCATATCTTTGAATTGATACCTACATTTCCATTCTTTCATCTTTGAATTGATATTTACATTTCAATTCTCACATTTCAAGATCGATACTTAAATATTGACTCTTTCCTTAAAACTGACACCTAAATTTCACATTTCTGAATCAGTCCTAAATTTTTGATTCTTTACATTTAAGGTCGGACCTTACATTCCAGCACCTTCTTTTGAGAATTGACTTACATTTCAATTCTCAATTCTGAATCAGCCCTAAATTTCTGATTCTTTATATTTCAAGTCGGACCTTACATTCCGACACTATCTTTTGAGAATTGACCTACATTTCAATCCTCATTTCCAAATCAGTCGTAAGTTTCCGATTCTTTACATTTGAGATCGTTACTTACATTTTGACACCTTCTTTTTGAGAATTGACCTACATTTCAATTCTCGTTTCTGAATCAGTCCTAAATTTCTGATCTTTTACATTTAAAGTCAGACCTTACATTCCGACACCTTCTTTTGAGAATTGACTTACATTTCAACTTTAATTTCTGAATCAGTCCTAAATTTCTGATTCTTTACATTTGAGGTCGGACCTTACATTCCGACACCTTCTTTTGACAATTGACTTACATTTCAATTCTCATTTTTGAATCCGCCCTAAATTTCTGATTCTTTATATTTGAAGCCGAACCTTACATTCCGACACTATCTTTTGAGAATTGACCTACATTTCAATTCTCATTTCTGAATCAGTCCTAAGTTTCTAATTCTTTACATTTTGAGGTCGGTCCTTACTTCCGACACCTTCTTTTTGAGAATTAACCTACATTTCAATTCTCGTTTCCGAATCAGTCCTAAATTTCTGATTCTTTATATTTGAAGCTGGACCTTACATTACGACACTGTCTTTTGAGAATTGACCTACATTTCAATTCTCATTTTTGAATGAGTCCTAAATTTCTGATTCTTTACATTTGAGGTCGGACCTTACATTCCGACACCTTCTTTTGTCTTAAATTCTGATTCTTCACATTTGAGGTCGGACCTTACATTCCGACACTTTCTTTTGAGAATTCAACATTTCTGATTCATTACATTCGAGGTCGGTCCTTACATTCCGACACTCTCTTTTGAGAATTTATTTCTGATTCATTACATTTGAGGTCGGTCCTTACAGTCCGACATTCTCTTTTGAGAATTGATGAATCAGTCCCACATCTCTGATTCATTACATTTGAGGTCGGTCCTTACATTCCGACACTTTCTTTTGAGAATTGACTTTTGAATCAGTCCTACATTGCTTATTCTTTACATTTGAGGTCGGACCTTACATTCCGACACTTTCTTTTGAGAATTGACCTATATGATTCTCTACATTTGAGGTCGGTCCTTACATTCTGACACCTTCTTTTGAGAATTGACCTACATTTCAATTTATCATTTCTTACATTTCAATTCTCATTTCTAAATCAGCCCTAAATTTCTGATTCTTTATATTTGAAGCCGGACCTTACGTTCCGACACTGTCTTTTGAGAATTGACCTACATTTCAATTCTCATTTCCGAATCAGTCCTAAGTTTCTGATTCTTTACATTTGAGGTCGGTCCTTACATTCCGACACCTGTCTTTTGAGAATTGACCTACTTTTCAATTCTCATTTCCAAATCAGTCCTAAATTTTTTATTCTCTACATTTCAGGCCGGACCTTACATTCTGACACTCTCTTTTGGGAATTGACCTACATTTCAATTCTCATTCCAGAATCAATCCTACATTTCTGACTTATTACATTCAAAGTCGGTCCTTACACCCTGACTCTCCCTCTTTTTGAATTGATATTTCAATCTCAATTCCTACCTCGGGGTCAAAACTTACATTTTGACTCCCATCCTTTGGAAATCTTTGAAATTTTCATAACTCAAAAGTCCACTCTCCAATCCCCAGCGAGAGTCCCTACTTCTCGACTTGATTAAGCAAACAATCTGCTAATTCTACAGCAGAAACAAATTACACACACAACTCTACACATACTTCCGAGATCTGTTGACTTAGGAGTTTGTATTGGTTTTTATTGATTTCGTTGGTCAACGCCAATACGCGCGGTGTGCTTGCCCAGCACACCCCACTTATTGGGGGTCCATTTGTTGACCTCATTTTTTGTTGAGGTTTAGTTTGTCCCATTTAGTATCCTAGGGTCTAGCCATAGGACTTTTCCTGTTGACTATTCCTAGAAAACTAGATCTGGAACCCTAACCATTAGAAATTCTACCCTCTTCTTTACTCAACTTGGAGTTCCACATATTGCTCTCAACCTCTAAGTACTTAGTAGGTGGGGTCACTGTGGGGGAAACTCAAGATGAGTCACCCTTAGGATTGCTGGACCTTAGGGTTGACCCTGGGTGTTGGTCTGGTGCTAAGGCATTCTCTACACTCACAACCGTGAACTCAAATCTCTAGCCTAGATCTCTTGATCTTTTGGGATACTCATGTAGATGGTCCTCTAAACCTACTAGCCCTAGGGCCATGGTTTAGCTAAGACCACAATGTAGAGGACCCAAAATGGGGTTTCCATTGGTCCATGGCTTATTGGTGATGTTTGGTACCTCAAATCTACCAAAATACCCATCTTGGCCTTTTACCCCTAAAACACCCCCAAATTACAAAAAATACCCCTCCATTGCTCAAAATTCCAAAAATTCCCACAAAATCCAAATAAATCCCCAATATTCCTAATTTCATTTCTTTCAACTTCCACATGACCTAATTTGGCGAATTTGACCTTCTTTAACCAAAATCCTCAAATTGCTCTTTAAAGATCCAAATTTCCCAAAATCCAACTAAAATGTCCATCAATTTGATCTCAATTGACCCCAATTCCAATCCAAAACTCAAATTCACTTTTGATATGACCAAACTAAACCTAATCCAAGCTAAATTGGTTCATAATTTGAGCCCAATTTTGATTTGGGTCAAAGCCCCAATTTTGATCATATGACCTAATCTCACCAAATTGAACCCATATCATAGTCAATTGGCCTCAATTAATGTTTAAAAATCTTTATAACATTCCTATACAACAAAATCAACCATCAATTGTCCTTGGTGAAGCCTCAAATCCATTTGATTTTGGCCTAAATCCAAAATTCCCAAATTTAGCCCATTTGCATTGGTGAAGCCTCAAATCCATTTGATTTTGGCCTAAATCCAAAATTCCCAAACTTAGCCCCAATTGATAATTCCACAAATTTCACCCAATTGATTGCCTTAACCTCCAAATTGGCATTCAATTCATGTTGAAAACTCAAATTTTATCTAACTTGATTGCCTTAACCTCCAAATTGGCACCCAATTCATGTTGAAAACTCTTCATAGGGTCCCCGTTTGCCTTAACCTCCAAATTGGCATCCAATTCATGTTGAAAACTCTTCATGAGGTCCCTATTGGATTGCTTTAACCTCCAAATTGGCATCCAATTCATGTTGAAAACTCTCAAATTTCACCCAATTGATTGCCTTAACCTCCAAATTGTCATCCAATTCATGTTCAAAACTCTTCATGAGGTCCCTATTGACCATATACAATAATTAGTTTGAACTTAGCCCAAGTCTAACTCAAGCTAGACCCAAGTCTAGCCCAACATGACCAAATTGATTAAAGTTCAAAATTCCTTCAAATTGACCTTTCAATTGAACTCAAAACCACTTCCATCCTTCACCAAAGTTATTCCTTATGATCATCTACACTGAATGCAACAATCAATTGAGCCAATTGACATGGCTAACGTAGCCCAAACCCAAGTTTTGGTCATTTGCACCCACTTGGACCCATACACTAAATGTGATCTAACCACCTTAAAGCCACCAAATTAACTCCACCACAGCCATTAGTTGGACCTAGTGACCAGTCCAAACACCATGAAACCGCCTAAATCAAGCCATGGACCAAAGGTCTCCCAAATTAAGGGATCTTATTTCCAAAAATTTACATGCTTAAGATATCTTTGCCAAATCCAAGCACATTTGTGTTAAATTGCTGTGATTGATTCCTCTGGGTTTCCTGAGCTCCTAGCCACCTCCCCCCTGGCCGACCAGCCAGCCTAGTGGCCAGAAAAGCCCAAAACTAAGAGCCACCACCATGGCACCTCACCCAAATCAAACCTAGAGGCCAGCTCATCCAAATCAAACTATGGAGCTNATGTGATAGAGGGTAAACCATTTGCGCTTTCATTACCAGCTTTCAGTTTGCTGAGATAATTTTTGGTAAAGAGAAGAAAAAACAGAGACTCATTTATACAAACAAGTTCCAAAATCTCAATGAAGAAGACTTGTGGAGAAAAAAAAAAAGTAAAGTGGATCTCTGACAATTAGTGCCATCAAATTGTTTTCCAATTTGCAAAATCATATAGAAGTGCATGCTAATGGCTTACTTGGCATACACTTGCTTCACAAGGTCAGTAGGACAGCACCCGGTAAGCCTGCCTCGCATTCCATTAGGAGAAACAAAAACTGTAAAGTAAACATATCAGCCATAATTAAAAGAGAGAGAAAGGTCCCCGATCAAGGCAACTTAAGTGGTCACCATCGAAAAAACAACAAAAACACATTTTCACAACTTNTACCTATTACGCGACCTGATGCTGCTTAATGTCGCTTACCTCTGCTTGCTTCAGCTTGCTTTGAAACTTTAAAACCTTAATTGTTTTAGGGTTATCTATATGGCCATATGTCTATGACTGGGTCCAAATTTTGTAATTAATCTCAATATAATGAAAATTTTGAAAAAATATTTTAAACTTCAAATTTTCTCCTTTCCACTTTTGAGTATAATGTTCCACAAAAATTTTTTTTGAACTTCACACGTTCTCTTTTCTACTTTTGGATTTAAAAATTCCATTAATTTAAAACAAAACTCACACATAAAATGAGTAATCTTTTTCATCAAAACAAACTAAAATATACTTTAATGAGTACTCGGTTTTGTTCTTGTTCATGCCAAACTTTGGCCCACTGACGTTCCTTTCTGTCATCTGCTGAAAAATGTCAGGACAGAGGCTGATCTTTGCCTTCGAGGACGGCTGGAACCTCACACTGAATGAAGAGATGGCACCACAAGAAGGTGTCATAGATTTCGAGATAAATTTCAACCAGATTGATATGGACTATGACGGTCCTCTAATGGGCATAGTCAGCAATGAAGAAAAGAAGGGACTACCCTCACTGTTGAGAGTGACCACTCAAGACGACGTGTTACGTAAGGGTAAAAACGTGATAGCAGAACAAGATCCGATGGAGGGGTCCAGCCGACTGCCCTCCATGATAGCTACTCCGGCGAGGGGCTTAATAGCTACCCACAGTGAACAACTACTAAATACTCCACTCCGCAGAACACTACGCAGAAATGAAAGCCGAAAGAAACAGAGAGCCTTTCTGCTACAGGAGCGCAAGCGCCAAAGAAACATAAACGGTTTTCTTACCCCCATTCCTGAGGGACATATCTATGATCCAGATCTGAGAGAAACTTTTGCCAGCCTACCCACTACAGATGAAGGATTAGGATTTCTGACAAGATCAGATGTACCCCCGATCCCAGATATCTTGTGCAGAGGTTGCCCAACATGCAACGTCGTGATACCAGCCAGGACATCAGTCACGGGCGCATTTATAGAATGCCCGAACTGCAACGTTTTACATCTACAGCGCTTCAGTACCTTAGAAGAATACAAGTCAAACACCAACGAGCCTCAGACTCTAGATTTTGTGGCAAACGAGTCGTTTGTCCTACTGGGGACGGATCAATGCGCACCGCGGAGCGCAGGATCATACATCCCGCTTGAGGCTGAATCTCATATTCTGGATCGGCCAACACCGGTTTGGATTCCTGCCGAGGCCCGGAGGAAAGAACGCCACAGACAACTGCCAACTCCCGGAATGGTAGAATACTACAAAATAAGCAAGGTAAACGAGAGAGAATTTGAGTTCTATGAAGATGTTCAAGAAAAGTTTATCAACATATTGAAAGGCCTGGAGCTATATACCAAGGTTTTCTCTGAAACAGATGAAAGAAGCATCCTAGACTACATCTTCAATTTGAGAGATAGAGGTCGAGCAGGCCTTCTCATGGAAGGAAAGTACTTCGAGCCAAAAAAAATGAATGTAGGGAAAGGGAAGAATCACCATCCAGTGCGGATGTTGCTACAATTTTACAAACGACAGACAGGGGAATCCGCCTGAGATACTTAGATACGACCAAGTGCATCCGTTACCACCGATGATAAAGTGGGTAATAAAGAGAATGGTTAAGCGGAATATCATACCCGCCACTTGCATTCCTAACAGTTGCATCATCAACATTTACGAAGAAGGTGACTGCATTACACATCGACCATCATGACTTTGTGAGGCCCTTCTGCACGGTCTCATTCATAAGTAAGAGCAATATTTTGTTTGGAAAAGAAATCGAGATAATCCGCCCTGGTGAATTCAGAGGAGCTGTGGAGATTACTCTTCCAGTTGGTTCAGTACTTGTTCTCAAGGGCAACGGTGCAGGCGTTACCAAGCACTGCATTCCAGGAGTACGACACCGTAGGGTGTCCGTGACCTTCTGCAGAATTGGATGATAGTAAGATACCATATGGATTCCAGCAAGACCTGGAGTTGGAAGAACTGTTTCCTTACGAGCTTTAAAAGGTTGTACCTCTGAATACATGCAAAGGGAACTCTTATCCTGGAGCATGAATCAGAAGGTCTGCTTGATCANTTCAGAGAGACGTCTCCAAACTTCACACAGAGCTTCCCTAAGATCCCCTCAGTGCATTCCAACCATTTTCCCTCACCCACAAACTTCACCCAGAGCTTCCCTAAGATCCCCTCAGTGCATCCCAACCATTTTTCCTCACCCATTCCCCTTGTCGGAGCTCAACAAAGATCCCCTCAGTGCATCCCAACCATTTTTCCTCACCCATTCCCCTTGTCGGAGCTCAATTTCGAAAACCACGACAAAACCCAATACACCTCCACACTCCACCAAACTTCAATTGCTTGTGTCCACACCTTCACAAGAGTGAAAGAAGCCAGAGCCCCATCTAATCCCCCTTCCACAGAGCCTCTACCATAGCTCTAGACCAACACCTGAAATCGAGCTTGGTCGAATTCATACCTAGACTTTACACCAAGGCCAGGGACTCAATCCCTAGCCTTCTTGGACCCCAACAAACGTGTCGAGCATCTCTGATCAAAGCATCCCTTCTCAGAGAAAAGGTATAAAACTCCTCCTCCTCCCGAGCTTATTTTGATTCTTCATTTACTTAAACTTGATCAAAGTATAAAACTCCTCCTCCTCCCGAGCTTGTTTTGATCCTCCATTTACTTAAACTTGATTTCATTGCAATTAACCATATGGATGTGTTCGTCTCACTAAGTCGAGTCCATAGGATCAAACCCAAAGTGATTTGGTTGAGTCTAGGCCGAGATCTTAAGGTATATGGATGCATTCCTCACACTTAGGCGAGTCCATAAAATCAAACCCGAGGTGATTTGGTTGAGTCTAGGCCGAGATTTTAAGGTTTTATTCTAGACGGGCACGGGATCATTCTATCGGGGACGATTACGGGGAGTCGTTCGATCAAGTGTGTATCAAATGGACGAGGGAGATCGAGCCGGACGGCACTTCGAGACATGAATAGTGGGCCGAGTCAGCAATCTACTTGGACGGCGGCGTCCAGCTAGAGCGCACCACGCATGCTTTTGGAGCCGTCGTAGGTTGAGGTGGCACGTGCGGTTTAAATAGAAAAATAGGGGTATTTTCTTATTCGCATGCTTTCGGAGCCGTCCTAGGATGAGGTGGCACGCGCGGTTTAAATAGAAAAATAGGAGTATTTTCTTATTTATTTAATCCCCAAAACTTCAAAAATACATAACTTTTTGTAGTAAAATCACAAAAATAAAATAAAAATATCTTCTTGCTCAGTGAACAGAGGAGAATAGTGTTGAATAATTTTCAAGCCCATCTAATGCATAAAATATTTTTAATTAATTAAATACTATTTATAATCATTTGATTTTCCATGCATATTGACACATCACCTTGGCTTGAAATTTTGGCATATTGTAGCCTCCGTAAGGGGGAAAATGCTCTGATTTTTCCAAAGTCAGAGGAGGTTCCTATATAGAAATCCACAATTTTTAAGATCTTCCACATTGTTTCTTTAAAATAATCATGGAAATTATCATATTGGTTATTAAATCCCAAGAAAATTTTGGAAGGTCCACTATGACCAGAGAAACCTTTAAAAATAATCTCATGGGTCAAGTCATTTAAAACATTCTTAAATTTTCCAAATACTAAATCACTAAGATGATTAATTTTGAAAAATATGAACATTTAAATGACTTAATTTTTTATCTCCACTGTGGTTTATGATCCAAAGAACTTATCATAAAAGTTTCAAAATATTTTGAGTTCATTTAATAACTTAAATTGATTTTTAAAGATAGTCATCAAAGTTTCAAAATATTTTGAGTTCATTTAATAACTTAAATTGATTTTTAAAGATAAATTTATGATCTAGAGAACTCACTATAAAAAGTTCAAAATATTTTGAGTTCATTTGATAACTTAAGTTGATTTTTAAAGATAAATATCCACTCTTAACACTTGAATGATTTTTTAAAAATCAAAATATAACTCAAAAAATTATGAAACTTAGTTTCTTGACACTTAAATGATTTTTAAAAATCAAAATATAACTAAAAAAATTATGAAACTTAGTTTTTTGAGTTCACACTTGAATGATTTTTAAAAATCAAACTATAACTCAAAAAATTATGAAACTTAGTTTTTTGAGTTCTCTGTGAATGATTTTTAAAAAAAAATCAAAATATAACTCAAAAAATTATGAAACTTAGTTTTTTGAGTTCTCTGTGATTAGGTTTTAAAAAAATGATATTTAAAATAAAAACTTGATTTTTAGCCTATTCTAAATATTTAATAATTAAAAATTCATAACTAATATTTAGAATAAAAACATGATTTTTAGCCTATTTTAAATATTTAAAAATTCATAAAAAATATATTTAAGATAAAAATTTGATTTTTTTTAGCCCATTTTGAATATTTAAAATAATTAAAAAATTCATAAAAATCACAAAAATAATGAAACTCATGGAAATGTTCTCAATTGCTTTCTAATCACTTAGGAACAATTAGAATATTTTTCCTGATTTTCTAAATAAAGATATTTATTTTCAAAGCTTAAAAATAATTTTTAAAAGGCTAAAGATGAGTTTTCACTAAAATAATTCTAATAAATCAATGAAAAATAAAAAAAATATAAAATTTGTTCCTCTGAGTTCTCTGACTTTAGGAAGATTTTTCAAAAATATAAAACTTAATTTTGACCACTTAAAATATTTTATTTTTATTAAATAGCCCATACTTTAAAATAATTATATTAAATCACACAGAATTTAAAAATTTTTGAAATTTGACTCAAATGTCTCTCTAGCCTAGGTCTAACTCCAGTAAAAATTTCAAGGTATTATAATTTACCTTGGTCAAGTTAGGAATTTTCTTTGAAAAATCCTATTTTTGCATTAAAATAATTATATAAATTAAATTAAAATCTGTAAAAATCACATTTTCTCCTCTGATGTTTTAATTGACCCATGAATGAGGTAGGATAAAAACTTCAAAGTCATTTTTTTGCATTAAAATAATTATATAAATTAAATTAAATTTTGAAAAATCACATTTTCTCCTCTTATTTTTGCATTAAAATAAATATGTAAATTAAATTAAATTTTGAAAAATCACATTTTCTCCTCTGATGTCTTAAATACCCATGAATGAGGTAGGATAAAAATTTTTAAGTCATTTGAATTGAATTTGACAAACTATGAAGTGTTAGAGCCTTAGGGGCAAATGTGTAGTTTTGGAAATTTAGCCTTAATTAACATTTTGGTTTAATTCAAGGAGGGAAAATGGGTAATCTCTGATCTTAATTAATTCATGTTTGAAACACAAAGGGGTTAATTGGTAGAAACCAATTGCATTTACTTATTTAGTATTAATAAATTTCTAAATTATTAAAATTTGGAAGTTTATTAAAATTAAATGATCCTAGACTTAGGGGTATGACTTTTGAAGTCAATAATTAATCAATTTAATACCCCTACCTTGATTTTCAAGTAAAATTCAAATCATGAATCATGACTACTTAAAACCTAACCCTCTAATTAAGACACTCATCTAGGTCTTAAGGGCTTAGTGGTGACCTAAGCTAAATAAAAAATTGACTAAAAGAGGATTAGAAAAATAAACATAATTAAATCAAACGTCTTTGAAACACCACTAAGCCTAATTAGGTTTGAAATTTGGCTAAGTGTTCAAATTACACTAACTTGCCCCTTCATGGGTCTTCACCCACATAATTTTCAAAATTAAATGATAAATGATAATTACCCCATTCTTAAAGATAATTGAGACACCAGGGTTCACTGAGTAATAAGGGTATTCACAGGATGAACCATTAAACAACATAATGAGTTTAATTGGGCTCAAGGCTTTTCACTAGTTGGTAAGAGAGAGGCATGGACCTGCTTCCCCCTCTTAGCTTGTTGGATACCTCAGAGGCCTATTAAACTTAATATTTTTTCCGCTTAATGAAATCATCCTTAATTAAACTTTTAGCGGCTCAACATGATATGACGTAGGGTTAGGGAAATTACCGAAATTTTACCTTTCTTGCTCTTCATAAGCTGCCTTAACATGCATTTTAAGTTTCAGGTGGTGGAACGAGAAGACTCACCAGGTACACTTTTATAGTTTTCAACGTTGTCTTTTTTGTACTTTCATACTGTACTTCTACACCCGCAAATTTGCATGCTAAACAACAATGTCACCCTGCATGAAAATTAAAACCATCAGGATAGCCACGAAACCATAACCAAAACAAAAATTAAAAAATCAACCAAGATAAAATTCACCGCCACAACATTCAAAATATAAGACAACTCAAAATTTAATCACAAACATCATACAAAACCACAACTTTAACTTAATTAAGATGTCTCTATCAGATGATCGGGAATTCCTCGGAGGAGGTAACCTACGGTTTGCTAACGAGGCTTCCCATGGTTTAAATGAAATTATGGAACTCATTTGGTTGGGTTTAGTAAGTTCATTTGGACTAAGTGAATCCAATAGAAAATAGCGATGCTGAAACGAGGGAACTGTAGGATCCTAACCGGTGTCCCTCTAATCAACTTTAATATGCCTCATAAAATTTAAAGAACTTCAACCATAGAGCCACCTTATTTGATATTATAACTTGACTCACTAGAAAACTCAAACATGTTGCGGAAAGGAGCTTAAAGCTAGCATGGTGGGCAGCACGGCCATCTTCAACAACAAAACTTGTCTTCCCCAGCTAAACCAATCTTTCTTCCTTAGACTTAAACAACAAAGCCATATGACTTCGAGGTCGCTTGCTTAAAATATATGCAACATAAATCCTCATCTTATCTTTAAGCCTTTGTATATCCGTGCTATATAATATTAGCCCTAACTCGTCTTAGGATTTCAAGGTTGTCGTCTGTCACGACCTAAATCCTCACATCTTTCAGGCTATTTGTGTGATCATTTCACAAGAATGTAAGCCCTAACTAATAAAATTGGCAGGATAAAACATCTAAATATTTCTCCACAAAATTGAAGTCAAACATTAGGATAGCTTGGGAAGTCACCGAGGTTCTCCTCTGGATCCATGACATCCTCTAGTTCTTCTTCCTTTGGATTCTACAATAAAATGTTCCAAATTTGAATCACTCCCCTTTCACACCTCTACATCCAATTTCGTTGAAGAGTCCTACCCTTTGAAATTCCTTGAATATAATGTTTCTTGATTTTTATCTAGAGTTTTCTTAAGTGGCTTTGGTCATTTAAGATGTAATTAACTATATGGGCTTGCCCTTATAGGAAGCATGNACAGGATAGCCACCTAACCATAACCAAAACCAAAACTAAAATCAACCAAGATAAAATTCACCGCCACAACATTCAACATAAAACAACTCAAAATTTAATCACAAACATCACACAAAACTACAACTTTAACTAAACTAAGATGTCTCTATCGGATGATTAGGAATCCTTCGGAGGAGGTAACCTATGGTTGCTAACGAGGCTTCCCACGGTTTAAATTAAATTATGGAACTCATTAAGTTGAAGTTTAGTAAGTTCATTTGGACTAAGTGAATCCAATAAAAAAAGTGGTTCTGGATTAAGGGAACTGTAGGATCCTAACCGGTGTCGCTCTAATCAACTTTAATATGCCCTCATAAAAATTAAGGAGTTTCAACCATAGGGCCACCATATTTGTTATTATAGCTTGACACACTAGATAACTTAAACTTATCGCGGCAAGGAGCTTGGAGCTAGTATGGTGGGCAGCACGACCATCTTCAACAGCAAAACCTGTCTTCCCCAACTAAATCAATATTCCTTAAACTTAAACAACAAAGCCATAGGACTTTGAGGTTGCTTGCTTATGCAACGTAAATCCTCACCTGCTAAACCAATCTTCCTTCCTTAGATATAAACAACAAAGCCATAGGACTTCAAGGTTGCTTGCTTATGCAACGTAAATCCTCACCTTATTAAAGCCATAAGACTTCGAGGTTGCTTGCTTATGCAACGTAAATCCTCACCTTATCTTTAGGCGGCATAGCCCTGCTATATAATAGAAGCCCTAACTCGTCTTAGGATTTTGAGGTTGTCGTTTGTCATGACCTAAATCCTCACATCTTCTAGGCTATTTGTGTGATCATTTCACACGAATGTAAACCCTAAATAAAAAAGTTGGCAGGATGAAACACCTAAATGTTTCTCCTCAAAACTGAAGCCAAACATTAGGATAGCTTGAGAAGTCACCGAGGTTCTCCTCTGGATCCATGAAATCCCCTTAGTTCTTCTCTCGTTGGATTTTACAATAAAATGTTCCAAATTTGAACCAATCCCCTTTCACACCTCTACGTCTGATTTTGTTGAAGAGTCTTACCCTTTGAAATTCCTTGAAGAAAATATTTATTGATTTTTATCGAGAGTCTTCTTAGGTGGCTTTGGTCATTTAAGATGTAATTAACTATAGGGGNTTTCTTCCTTTGGATTTTACAATAAAATGTTCCAAATTTGAACCAATCCACTTTCACACCTCTATGTCCGATTTCGTTGAAGAGTCCTACCCTTTGAAATTCCTTGAAAATAATATTTCTTGATTTNGAAATGTTCCAAATTTGAACCAATCCCCTTTCACACCTCTACATCTGATCTAATTGAAGAGTCCTACCCTTTGAAACTCCTTGAAGATAATATTTCTTAATTTTTATCGAGAGTCNTTTGTCAGCAAATACAAAGGTTTTGCAAACCAGACGGACGTCATACTTTTCTTAATTTATTTGATCGAGCCTCATCCTCAATTCTTGGGTTTATCCTTCGGGATAGATACAGGATTTGAGGTACAGTGCTCTTTCATTTTAAACTATGAAAAATGGGGTCAGTTTGATTTCATACTTCAACGTCCTTCCGAAGCGGGCGACGGGATTTCGATTATTTGAGGTACAATGCTCTTTCATTTTAAACTATGAAAAATATGGGGTCAGTTTGATTTCATTGTCTTTTCGAAGCGGGCGACAAGATTTCGATTCCGGTGATCGACAGCTTCTTACGGGCAACTCCCCTCCAACCCCGAAATAATACCGAATAGGGATAAAGTAGCACAAATTTCATTAAGGGCAACTTTTTTTAAAATATTTAAATGTACAACATCATAAGTTCTAATAGATCAAAGTAATTTGTACAACATCATTAGACACTCCGTCATATTTAAATGTAGCACAAATTTCAAAAAAACTAGCAAGATGTAAGTTAGGATCTTCAGTAGGTGATCCTTTAAACTGATTGTTTTGTACCATTTAGATAATAGTAGGTTTAAGCTTAAATGAATTAGCAACAACATCAGGATTTTGAATAGTCAAGTGAAGTTCATTTGCTGTGAGATTCACATAATCTTTTAGAGCTCTTTGTTAATTTTCATTTATTGGATTATCTAAGTTTTTTGCCATTTCTTGTAACATTTTAATTTCTCTTTATTGTTTTCAAATTTTTCTAATAATACGTTCTAAATTCAAATCGCAAGGTACTAAACCTTCAGATCTAATATTTCGCATAAACAAATAAAGCAAACAAAGTAAAACACTCTAACAAAAATATTTCTTTTTGGATATTTTATTTCAATTTTTTTAATATATTTTTTAATAATAATAATAATTTTTTATGGTATATATATTATCTTTAAATTTCCTAATTTATCAAAGCTATTTAGTTTAACTCTTACCTTCTCCGTGGCAATGGCGCCAATAACTTAATTAAATCATACGTATTGTTAATTTTTGTTGCGATAGATTATATAAAATTTAATTAAATAAAATCAATTAATATTCAAATTCTACGCAAGTATACGTACCGTTATAAAATAATAATGGAATTTCTATTTCAGCCCAAAATATCGATCCTACGAGGAATGTTTAAATTGGAAATGACAAATTTGCTGGGAAATTCACAGAAAGTCAATTGAAATTACTGTCACTAATTTGAATTGTTGAGATGTAATCAAAATTAAATTTCTAAACTAGAATCAAATCAAATATTCAAAATTTAAAACAGTAAATACTAATCTATTAACTATGTTTATGTAACGGAGATTCTTATGTGAAAAAGCATCCTTCTCACTACAATGAGGCTATGGTAAAATGAGATGAGATAAATGTTCATAATATGTATTGTTCCGTCCCACTACAATGAGGCTATGGTAAAATGAGATGAGATAAATGTTTATAATATGTATTGTGCGCCACTTAAATGAGGCTATGGTAAAATGAGATGAGATAAATGTTCATAATGTGTATTGTTCCAAATAGGAGCAATTTTAATTCACTACCCTGATACATTGCATAGAAAATCATTGGCTAATCTCAGTGTTTAGTCCTTAAATTCGTGGCTAGGCTAGGAGGATACCCGCTCCCACTCCAGAGCTCCCACTTCCCTTCACCTGAAAGCTTGCTCTCACTTCAGTTTTTAAACACTAAGATTGAATTAAAGATTTTAATCTATCACCCTAAAGATTCTCCAATTCTATACCCAACAAAGAATATTTCCCTATTTATTTGCACTTAATTTCATAAACGATGTTCTCCTTCAAGGAATCAAATGTGATCCTTACTGTGTTGTAGAACTCATACTCAATTTCCCGAATCATATTTTCACAACTCATTTTAACAACTCAATCGCCTAGATCGAAAGGTAAATTAAGTTTGGAGTTAAAAAATCATCACAATTTATTTTACAATTTAGCATTGGCACATTCATATTATCTCTTCATTTCACCATATCTCGAGGGAACTACTCAGAATTCATGAGAAAGAAATAACAAAACACAAATTTCATATATAAAATAAAGTTCATACAACACTAATAAACAAACAATACTTATCTAAAAACTCTTTCTCTAAGCAAATCCTTTATAGCCTTTCCTTAGAAATACAAGAAGAATATATCTCTCACTTTTCTCCTTCTCCAACACTCTTACTGAAAGTTTCACACTAAATCTCACCACAAAAACTCTAAACTATGAAAACAAAATCACTAATTGACATGGAAGTGGAATGGAATGATGTGGTGCAAAAAATGAAATTAGAGGAGTGAAAAACATAGCGGAGCACATTTTCTGATGAAATTCAGCCCCAAATAAAGCCCAAGGTCGGTTCTTCAAAAGGTGCCTGCATTTCTAAGAAAAGGCTATAAAGGCTATAATGCATTTCTCAGGAAATACATTAAAACTTCTAGAAACAGGGTCTGTACCACTTTTGGCACTGTCAGCGCTGGTCCGGCGCCGTCGGCGCTGAGTAAAAAATCACTACATTAATTTGTTTTGTGCCGTCGATGCTGTCCTCGGCGCTGTCGGCGCTTAGCATTTCTTCAAAAATGTCATTTTGACTCCAAATTTCATCCTTTTTGCTTTCTTTTTTCTTTAAGCCCTAAAAGCCAACAACCTACAAGAAAACATCAAAATACCTTCCCTTAAAGTGCAATATCATAAAAAATAGTTATAAAATATGGGTCTAAAAATGCATATATTTTTTGTGTATTACCTATTTATTTGCACCAAACCCCATGAATGAAATATTCTCCCATGAAATCAAATGTGATTCTCCCCATGTTGTAGAAAATATAGCCCTTTCAAAACATATATTTTTCAACAAATTTTAGCATTTCAATTATCTAAATAAAAAAGTAAATGAAGATTGGAGTTCAAATCATCACAAATTATTGATATTAAAATCCGTATAAAACAAAATCAATTATTCACAAAGCCATATCTCAAAGAAGGAAGAAGGATAAAAAAGACTACTCATAATTCATGAGAAGGATGCGGTAAAACATGGATTTCATAAAGAAAATAAGTTTACAAAACAAAAGAAATAAAGCCACAACTCTTCTCACAATTCTTGCCAAGCAAATCCCTACAAGTTCTCTCCAAGACTTTCTCTCTTTATAAGCACTCTCTATTCTCCCTTAGAAGTGTAATGAAGAAGAAATCTCTCACCTTCCCTCTCCTCTTACAATCCTTTATAAAAATTTCATAGCCCTTGACATTTTCTCTCTATCTCTTCTTGTCGCCTTCCTTTACATGCCACTCAAACTCCTCTTCAAGCCCTAAACTTTTCTCTCTTTTAACAAAGGCTGCTTCCTTGCAAAAAGAATTTAAAATTCCCTCAAAAATTCTATCCAAATGTCTCTTATTTGAACTCAAAATACATCTTCATTGATTCAAGAGACATACCCCTTCATAAAAGAACATTTTAAAGTGTCTAGATACATTGAATCACTCCAAGGGGTGTTTAAAACAAGTGTCCCTTTGAATATTCACGCAAAATCCATCTCGAATCGCATTAATATGCAAAAAGCCATCTACTGGGGCATTATGCACCAGCTCTCTATCAAACGGTGCATCATACGCCAATCTGGTGCATCTTGCACCAGTTTGTTGAAGACCGCGTTGTTTTGGGTTTTGCGCATCTTGCACCAGTTTTCTAAAATTCATTATTTTAGCTCCAAATTTTTTTTCCTACTTTTGCTCCAAATACCTAAAATAGATATACGTGCAACAAAAACATGAAAATGCCCTTCTTTAAAGTAAATTATCACAAAAAATAACCATAAAATCTATACTTAAAATAACATATTATTTTGGTGTATCAAACTCTCTCAAACTTAAATGTTACTTGTCCTCAAGTTACACTTTTTTTACATAAAAGCATATGACATAGGATAGAGATAAACTTATAACTTCTATACTTTAGTTTAATAAATAAATTAGTAAATTTAAAGAAAAACATTTAGTAACTTAGATTCAAACTCTAAGTCTAACAATATTTATTAATTAAATTTATGATTTTTGAATCTCTATTCATTTAAGAAGAATTGCAATTTATCATATCCAGGATACTAAGCATATTCATATAAAAAAGAACTTCATGAAAACTTTACTACTCCATTATAAGTTTAGAAAATGTAATAAAGCTTTTTTCTTAAGTTGATTCAAGTGAAGCCAATTTTTTTTAGGCTTCTCCTCAAGCTTCTCCCCACTCATTTTTCTTTTCTTTTCTTTTTTTTCTTTTTTTACCTTTAAAATCTTTCAATCCTTCCTTTTCTTTTTCTTTTTCAAATGAGGATTACTATATATGGATAGCATTTAATAGTTTTGAACTTCATTATCCTATTCTTGAAGTCAACCCTTACCTTTCTTCACTTTATAAATTCCTATTAGTTTATAGTTATCATAATGTCTCCTTCTTTTATTCTTACATGAAACTCTAAAATTCTTAACACTTCAAAAATACAATTCCCTTTACTTCAAATAGAAAACACAGTCTTATCCTATCATACCAAATATCTTTTAACTATAGAATTGATCGTCATTATTAAAAACTTTTAACCTAAATTTATCATAATATTCATAAACATAAGTAAATTTATTTAAAGTTAAATCTTAATATCCTAGGTCATGCAAAATTAATTTTAAAAAATATTGTTAATTGAAGACAAATAAAATTTAATTTACTTCTTTTTAAAAGAAATTTTCTTCCTCTCAAACTTAAGTTCTCAAGTAATTTAAAAATGGTTTAGTACAAAATTGAGTTGGTGAAAAAAATCAGTAATTGCATGAAAATAAAAACTAATCTATAAATGATTTCTAACTATGAAACTGAGCTCTGGCATACTGCAAGTACTAATTTTAAAAATACATACAGGCTTTAAAGCATTAAATGAAATACAATATATTCTAAAGAATTTACTAAGAATTAAAAACATAAATAAAAACTTAAAATACTAAAAATGCAGAAAAAAGTAAAAATCTACATTTATTATATACTTTTATGTTCACAACACTAAATAAAAGTTTTTACTACATCAGTTTTAAATGTTAACCACATAACATCCAATCAACATAACAAACGAACAAACAACCAAACAAATAAATTGAACTCCTGTAAATATCAATCTTCGTCGCCTTCCTCCTCCTCCTTATCATCATCTTCTTCTTCTTCTTCTTCTTCTTCTTCTTCTTCTTCTTCTTCTTCATCATGAATAGTAGCATATGGAGTGAAGTTGGGGCATGTAGGAAATTCCAAATTGGATTCACCCCTAAGATATCAAGCCATAGCTTCCTCAAAAGCTATATCATGATGATCTCTCCTCTACTTATACTCATCCTTATATGCATTTCTCGCTCCAATTTCTCCGATCTAGTTCTGAATATTAACTATATCCAATTGTTGAATCATGAGTTGGTCCATAATGTTCTCAAGTGATGCAAAGCAAGAAGTAGATTCCCCTACAGCTGATGTAGAGGGTCTATCATTACCTCCACTCTTGGTCTCAAAAAATGATTCAACCCTTTGAACCGTATGCTTCCCAATAGGATTTTGTGGTTGTAATCTTTCCTCATTTCTATGGGACTCTACTCACGATTGCTCACATAGAGTGAAAATTAGGGCAGGGTAACGCAAACCACAAGTTGTATAGCTTTTAGCTATGCTTTGTGCATGACGAACTATGTGAGCACCAACATCTATTTTTTTCATGTTCTGAATGTAATAGTTTAATAAATTTATATCCTTCATTACATCAGCCAGATGATTTGTAGGAAGTAATTCAGCTGAGATGAAATGGTGTCATACCTTTGACTGAATAGTCAACATGGAAGCGGAGAAGTTAACTTTCTTATTATTTTTAATTCTCCATTCTCCTCTTCCATCAGTCAGATAGGCAATCATTTCATCCAGTGATGAATTAGCAATTTGAATCAATTTCAGAATAGGAAAATAGTGGATGGATGTCCTAGTCCAGTAGGAGATCCGTTGACAATCTAACCCAAAACTGATTTCACAATTATTACACCAATGTTAATAGGTTTTCCAGTTTGAATACAGTAAATTAGAATAGCACTCTTCTTATTCACCTTACTAATTTTCATAGTAGGAATTAATTTTGATGCAATAAAGAAGTGTCATGCCTTAGAAGCAAGATTTAACAATGATGAAGAAAAACTTACATTTCCATCATCTAAGGTATTGATAGAGTTCATTCATATTATCTCTCATAGGGGTAAAATTTACGTAGTGGAAAATATACATATTTTCAATCATAAACATCTCATTTATTCTTGAAGGAGTGAATTGCACAAACCTGCCTCGCACATATATAATTCCTTGGTTGATTCCATGTAGATTTGCATAAAACTCTTTCACCACAGAGACAACTACGGTGACAGTAGTTTAACAAAGCACTTCCCAGCATCTCTGTACAATAAGCTCTTCCACTCGAGTATTTGGTGTGTGAATCATCGATTGACAAACCCCCTTTCTTTGATTAGTCTTTTCTTCACTATAACTCGATCATGCAATTTCTGCGCATCAAAACTCATGAACTTTCTTCGGTTTAAACTTCCAAATCTAACAAAATTTTTAGAATGGGGAGCCATTGGAATTGAAATCTATTGACTCTTCCCTCGTTTTCCCCCATAAAATGGACTTTAGAATCAATTTTTGGGAGTTATAAGGAGGCGAACCGGTCAAAAACTACCAAAAACCACATTTTGAAATGTTTTAAGTCATTTTCGTTGTTGTGGCACATCATGTGTCAATTCTGGGGCATCATGCGTCAGCTCCATGGAATGTGGCACATCATGTGCCAATCTAGTGCATCATACACTAGTTCAAAAAAATTGCCATTTCAAATTCTATCCAAAAAATTCTTAATTCTTCCATAAAACTAGGTAAATAAAGATGTTTCTAAATATTTTCTGAAACACACGGACTCTATAAAAACACAAATATTCCGAACAAAAACACAAAAGCAAATTAAACAACAATAAGTATGAGTTGCCTCCCACAAAGCGCTTGGTTTAATGTCGTCAGCCCGACATTCTCATTCTTTATTATGGGAGACCCAACTTCACAGAATCTTTGAAAGCTGATTTTTTAGCATCAAAATATGGTTTCAATCTGTACCCATTTACTTTAAATATCATTCCAGTCTTGGGATCTTCAATATTAACAGCTTCATTGGGATAGACTTTTATAACTCTGAATAACTCTTTCCAACTGGACTTCAGTTTTCTAGGAGATAATTTCAATATTGTATTGTATAATAAAGCTTCCTGTCCAGGTTCAAATTCCTTCTTTATCATCCTTTCATTCTTTCCTTATAAATTCTAGCATCATCATAAGATTCTTTCCTAATTTCTTCAAGCTCAACTGTTTTCAATAATCATTTCTCACCAGCTTCTTTTAAATTGAAATTGTACTCCAATTCTACTGGCAAGTGACAGTCTTCCCAAAAATTAATCTTTTAGGGCACATTTCTATATGTGTCTCATAAGCTGTCATGTATGCACATAATATCATATCTAATCTAGCAGACCAATCCATATTATTAATATATACATGTTGACCTCACTTTTGGTTGAGGTCTAGAAACTTCTTTAGTAGCCTAGGTCTAGCCATAGGACTTTCCTATTGACTAGTCTTAGAAAA
>JXCR01145747.1:246794-294255 GCA_002079205.1 Phalaenopsis hybrid cultivar
TCAACAATTTTTGGTAACTCTGCTGGGGAGTAGTTTCTCTCTCTATTATGATCAGAAAGACTTGTCTTCATACATCAATAATGTGTCCATGTCCCTGATGGTCAAATTTACCCTTCTTTAATTGGGATGATTTGCTCATTTCTTTCTTGAGCAAGTACGATCAACTCTTTTGGATTCCATAACCGTCTGTTTAATCACCTTTAAACAGAGAAGTTTAGGAAACCTTTAGGAATTTTATCTTTTTATGAGGGGTTGGACCCCCAATTATTGTGTTTGTGGATTGTTTTCGTCTAGGTAGTGGGCGATGTGAAGTTGGTCCCTCACTGGGTCATAAGCTTCACCTTTCCCTCATATCTTTCGGGTTTAGTTTGATATTTCTCAAATAGAGCCAAGTCGTTACGTCTCTTAACCATCAATTAATTTTAATCAAAACTCTCTAATGCTATCATAAAAAATAAATAACAACTTTGGAAATTAAAATAAGAGAAAATGTGCTTAGTTCACCAGAATGGCTTTCGTTAATTTTTTTTCGTGTTTGCGCTAAAATTACAAAGTGTTGGATGATACAAACCCTCAGAAATTTTTCTTTAAAGCTTCTACAATGGTACTCTGTACTCTATATTTCTCTTTCAACCTGCCTACAGGTTGCGATGCCCATAACATTGCACCGATGATCAAGTTTGGAGCTGGATTTGACAAATTTGAGGTCATACTTGGCAAGGCCTTGTGCATCACCATGAAGGTTATCGCTTCTAAAGTTTAAGAGCCTTCTGCTGAGTTTGATTTAGGTTGTCTCCAAGATTTCCTTTCTTACAAGATGGAAAATATTATTACCACCTTGGTGCCCGTAAAGTCTATTTCGCCCTTGCCTGCAAGATCCACTGCTCCCGTCTTGAGAAGGGTCTTTACATCTACGATTGATGGATTCACCGTTACCATGCCTACTACAACATAAACTAAGGGAAAAGTAGTTTTAATTGAAGAGGATTTAGTTTGATGAATTTGCTACAATGTCGTCAGTATTTGAGATTGGTATTAGTTTAAGGACTGCAACACTAACAAAGCCACAAAGTAGAAACTGAAGCTGTAAGATCTAAAAGGACGTCAAGGCCCAAGCTATAGAATTAGTATATGCTAATGAGATTCTCAACATGAGGAATTCAGATTACTTGAGGCCTCACTTCTCCTCCGAGGGAGAAGGTTTCATTCCTTGTCAGACACCACTGGAGATGAGAGCCTCTAAAGGATCCCTGCTACTTTATCATCACCACGGGATCATAGTAAGAAGAGGGAAAATCCCACTCATATCACCAAAGTTTATACTTTATTCGAGGGGCTAGCTGAAAAGGAATGATGTTAAATTGTGGAGCTACTCAACCTAGTGGGTTACACAGTTTCACATCGCTTGAAAGTGAAAATTTGAAAGAAATCAGACCTTTACACTAGTTCCAGAGATCAGCAAAGGTACCCCCAACCCATGTTCCAATTAGATTTTCTCTTGGGATCTGAGTTAGTACTGCTACCACTGTCATAGATTTTACCACTGTTACCCTAAAGCCCATTGGACGTCGACTGCTTAAGTCATGCCTGGGTCTAAGGATACCACCTACCATCCTTCATGAAGACTTCCTGAAAAAGGATAAATGGAAAATACCAGTTACCACTATCGTTAGTCCGCACTTTGAGGAGCTTACTTCTCTTTGACACACTGATGCCTGCTCTAAGACACTCTATCATAACATGTCAACATTAAATAATAAAGTGTGGGTACCCAATGGTGCCGCACCAGTACATTCTGATGAGCCTGTGGGGCAGTTTTGTCGAATGAAGCATAGGTTTGATGTGTCAGAGGTAGTTGCCACTGTCACTACATAGTCCATTGTGCAGCAGGGCGATATTCAACAAAGTCCCACAGATCTTAAGTTGGCTCTAGAAAAAGCAATCAAAGATAAGGTGGAAAGGCTCTCAGAGTTGAGATCTCAAAGTTGGCCAAAGAGCAAGGAGTGGGTGTTGTTGATGATTCCGATGAGGAGTTGCTGAAGATCAATGTTATTGAGACTAAGGCCAAGACATCTACACATGATGCTCTACTTACTGGTGAAGAGAACACCGCAGATGACCTACATATGGCCATTCAACTAAGAGATGAATATATCATCTAAATGGAGAAAAGGATGGAGGATATGTCCACCACCATGATTTTCATGGCTACAATGCATGGACAATCTCAGTCATAGCAATTAGCTTCACCAGAGGCTAATTGGCTTGAGGTTGTGCATATTACAGATGATAGAAGAGGTTGCTTCTGCCAGTGGAGAAGAACCAGCGAAGAAAAATTCCATCCAAGGCTTGATACCGGAGATCGACATTAAGCAGATGGTTAAAAAGAAAGTGAGGGAGGCCTTAGCCTAGTCTAAGAGTGGTGCATCAATTTCAAAGGGTAGACCTTACCCAGAGGAATTACAATACCCCTAAAGGCTTTGTGCCACCAAATTTTGAGACGTTCGATGGAACTAGAAATCCTCGTCAGCGTATAGCCAAATTTAAAGCCAGTTGTTGTAATGCTAGAGATAATGAAGCATTGTTATCCAACCAGTTCATTAGCAGTTTATCAAGAATTTCATTTGATTGGTATGCTGCCTAACGGCTCGGTGAAGACGTTTGCCACATTGGAGCATTTATTTGTGAAGAGATTTTCCAGATCGCAGTATCATGTCACCATAGAAGATCTCGTAGTGGAGAGACAGAAATCCAATGAAACCTTGGTTGATTATTTTTTAAGGTGGAGAAACTTGAGCATGAAGTGAGAGCCTAAGTTACAGGAAAAACATGCAATTAAGACTCTACTCAAAAGCATTCATTGACAAGTAGCTTTCATGCTCAAGGACTCACGATCAAATTGTTTGAGAAGCTACTCAGAAAAGCAAAAAAATTGCAAGAGTAGGTTAAATATATGGAGTCCCAGGAAAACACTGAGAAGTCTAGAGCAGACAAGAAATTTGGAAAGAAATATGAAACAGTGGCAGCAGTTGATAAGGGCAAGCAACCGATGATGGTTAAGGTCGAACAGTCTCGTTAGGATTCCCAACAGTGGTCACAACAATCATACACCTTATTTCAAGGATAGACTTAGCAATATGGCCAGTCTGATCAGCAGTCATATTAGAGGGGATCAAACAAAATAGATGTCAGATAGAGTCCATCAATTGTAGAGCGGATGAAAATAATGCATTCATTCAAGGATGAAGTTGTGCCAAAGATGTTCAAAAATTTAATGAAGAAACCCGAGTTTAGATTGCCCAAGCAGAGAAAAATAGAAGAGGTTGATAAAAAGGTTCATCCCAGTTGTTGTTTGTACCACAGACTCTATGGTCACACCATAGAGAGATATTTCAGTTTCAAGGATAGGCTCAAGGGAATTATTAAATAAGGAAATATAACCATATCAAAAGATTATTTAGAAGAACCTAAAAGAGGTTTTGTAAATATAATTTTGGCCGATTCAATCACTCCGATAGATTTGTAAGCAGACGAAAGTGGTTGGAGCATAATTTTGAGTTGATCATCTAAGAGGATGCTTGACCAGCATCAGACCGCATCAACACAAGCTGTCATTCAGAGTCTGTAGCTCACCAGACCAAGGGTGGAAATCATACCTAAGAATTCACCATAGCTAGAGAAAAAGAAGAACAAGATTGTGCACTAGATGAAGACTGATAGCACGAGGGGTAGGATAGGGGTTGCCTCCATTAGATTAATTATTTTGTATTCGAGGGAGAAATTCCTCAAACCACTTACTGTGTATGACAACCTTTTTTATCGTTGGGGTCAACATTGACATGGAAGATAGTTCTAATGAAGATAAGTTGGATGAAGAGACGATGATGATAAAATAGAAGAAACCACAGTTTGAGATCTAATTGGAAGAAATGGAGAAAAAGTAAATATGAGTCAACGTATGATCAAATCAACCACTACGTGCATGCCATGACCCTTACTTTGATTCACCCTCAAAATATTAAGATTTTAATGGTCAAGGAGTTCTGGGGATTTGGTTTAAAATCAATCATGTTTTACCATGCTTCTCCTCATACTAGTTCTAAAACTCATGTAAATTTGGAAGAGGATGATTCTAATGAATTAATCGAATTACCATTTTATTAATTTTCTACTTGTTTACAAATATTAATATGCACGGATATGTGTAAAAACAAATATTGAAGGATAAAATACAACTCTTTGAGAAGTTATGGAATGTTAAAGGTCAAACTCTTAACTTGAAAGATGGTTTTGGATTTGGTACGATAGGATCGGTCAATGATTTGAAATTATGTATGGCTACTACTAGTGAATTAGAAGAGGATTGCCTTAATGTAGAAGATGATTTTTAAGACCCTCCAATAGATGATGCTCATCTAGAGTTTGAGGAGGAAATCAAGTCAATAGTCAATGAATTGAAGGAAGTTAACCACGGAACTAAGGAGCAGCCCCAACCTACCTTCATAAGTTCTCTACTTAGTGAAGAGGAGTCTACATATTTTATCAAATTGCTGTCAAAATTTAAGGATTTCTTGGTTTGGAGATACAATCAAATGCCAGGATTATCCTCAAAAGTTGTAGTTCACAGGCTTGGAGTAAATAAGAGTATTGCCTCAATAAAACATGCTTCTAAAAAAATGTGCCTTGAAATAGAACAACTAGTTATTGCCAAAGAGAAGAAAATAATAGATGCTAATTTTGTGTCAGAAGAACAGTATCCCATGTGGTTAGCCAACATTGTTCCATTTAAGAAAAAAAAAAGATAGGTTTGGGTATGTGTCAACTTCAGGGATTTAAATAAAGTATGTCCAAAGGATGAGTTCTTGCTACTGATACCTGAGTTAATGATGGACATTGTGTTGATACACGAGATTTTCTCCTTTTTGGATGGATCATCACGGTACAATAAAATCAAGATGGCTTCAGATGACGTAATGCTTACAACCTTCAAAACACCGATCAGAATCTTCTGCTACACAGTGATATCATTTGGGTTGAAGAACACCAAAGGAACGTACCAACGAGCTATGATGCAGATCATCGGTGACCTCTCCATAACCAAGTGGAGTGCTACGTGGACAATTTGGTCATCAAAAGTAGAGAGCAAATTGACCACCTGTTTGATTTGTTGAATGTATTTGAACAATTACAACAATATAATCATAAGATGAATCCCTTAAAGTGTGTCTTTGGTGTTACCTCTAAGAAATTTCAGGGATTCGTTGTCCATCATTGAGGAATCAAGATCAACCAAGATAAGATTAAAGCTATCTTTAAAATGTAGTATCCCAAGACCTTGAATCAATTACGATCCTTTCAAGGTAAATTAGCTTACCTGAGATGCTTTATATTTAGTATGCCTAGTAGGTAAAAAAAGGACAAAAAATTCATTTGGGAATAGAAATGCCAATAGGATTTTAAGGATATTAAGTAATACCTAATGACATCTCTTATTTTGGCAGCCCCTATCCTGGGAAAAACTTTGATAATTTATGTCATGGCCTTAAAAAACTCCCTTGGATCCTTGTTAGCTTAGTTCTATGACAAGAATAAGGAAAACACCAATTATTTTAGCTCATGTCTAATACCGGCAGAGGTAAAGTATCCTTCTATTGAAAAACATTGTTTACCTTTGATTTTGGCCGCCCAAAAGCTTTGACATTACATGCTATCTCATAAGGTCATCCTTATTTTGAAGGTTAATCCGTCGCAATATTTAATGAACCTATAAACACTTTCTAGAAGTTTAGCAAGGTGGTTGATGATTTTATTACAATTTGATATAATTTTATACCCCTAAGCACTATTAAAGGACAAATTTTAGCATATTTTTTTGCAGCACACCCACTTCCAACTGGGTACCCTCTCGATGATGAGTTACAAGATGAGTAGATACTACAAGTAGAGTATTCCAATGCCAAATGTTTAGAGATGTACTTAGATGGAGCTTTATCAGCTAGAAAGGATAAAAGATTACAAACAATAATACTACGAAAAATAGGAATTGGTTTATTTTTTGTTACACCGAATCAGTCAATGTTGACATTTTCTTAGCTTTTGATAAATTCATGAACGAAAAACTAATTAGAGTATGAAGTCTTGATCACCGGATTGGAATTAGCAATATCAATGGACATAATAGACATTGCCATCTACGGTGATTCACAACTCATCATTCAATAAGGTGTTATACAAAACAAGATTTTTCAGCTGAGATTAGTTGAAAAACACCATTATGCAATGAAGTTGTTAGAACAGATTCATATTTTGACGTTGTATAGGATTCTTCCGGGAGATAACACCAATGTCTATGTTTTAGCTAAGCTTGCTAAGGAATTGACATGTCCACCGGAGGAGTGCATTGATATTACAGTACAAGGACATCAACTTTTATCAAAGATCAACCTCGACAGTCTACACATGCTTGAAAGAGAAGAAGAGATAGTAATGGCAGTGGCTGACGAAACTAAAGATTGGCACAGGCCGTTGGAAGACTGTCATATGACAAGTTGAAAGCATATCATATCACGAGAAGAGCTTTGTGATATGCTCTAGTAGGCAATGTCATTTTGATGTTCATTTGATCAGATGTGGTTATGATGTCTAAGCAGAGTAGAAGCTAGGATATTGTCAAAGAAGTACACACTAGATTGGGTGGAGTTCACCAGTCAGGGTAAAAAATGAAGATAAAAAATATGAAAATCAGATACTATTGGCCAGCGATGTTGATAGATTGCATGGATACAACCAGAAAGTGTCACCTGTGTTAAGTGCACAGAGTGGTCTTGCACCAACCTCTAAACGTGCTACACCTAATGATCGTATCATGATCATTTAAGTGTTAAGGTATGAACATAGTGGGTCTGATAGACCCTCCATCTTTGAAAGGACACAAATTTATTCTCTCAGCCACATATTACTACTCTAAATGGGCAGAGGCTGTGTCATTATGAGGGGTTACAACATAACACATTCTTTAATGTTTCAAGAGTCGGATTGTTTACCATTTTTGTGTTCTGTGCAAAGTTATTTTTGATACAAGTCAGCCTTTTAGAGCACCAAGATGAATCACTTTGTTAAATGACATGGGATAGATTGGAGGTTGACACGCTTAAAAATTGCCAACTTTTTCATATATATTTTTTGCCTAATTTTAATGATTTTTAATGATATTAAACTTTAAAGGAAGTTATTTTATAGATTTTTGGTTTCAAGTACAAAAAATAGATTTTTGGAGAAAATGAAGCAAAAATGGTGCAATTTAGAGTAAAAACGAGCATGAAAGAAAATTCTGACTTGGCACATTTTGATATCTCTTTCTATGCTTAATCTACTTTACATTTCTCACAAGTTTTTGAATAAAATTACACTTTAGGATCATATGTTTCTCAACAAATTTTAACCTTTCTATTGGCCAGATCAAAAAGTAAATGACGATCAGAGTTCGAATCATCATAATCTATTGATACTTAAAACCTTAGAAAACAAAACTAGTTCTTCACAAAATCATATCTCCTTGTACCAAAAAATATAAAGAAGACTTCTCATAATTCATGAGAGGGATACGACAAATTTCATATATAAAAACAAGTTTATGAAATAAAGAAAAAAAATAAACACAACTTATCTCACACTCCTTCCCATACAAATCCTAAGAAGTTCCCTTTAAGCACTTTCTCTCGTTACAATCACACTCAATTCTCTCTTAGAAGTGTAATGAAGAAGAAATCTCTCACCTTCCCTTTCCTCTTACAACCCTAGAAGAAAATCCTATCTTCTCCAAGTCTTCTCTCTCATGCAAAAACCTTCCTCTCTATCTTACGCCCCCATTTCTTCTCTAAACTCATCTCCTTTTTAATTAGGGCCAGCCTTCTTTCAAAAATAATTCAAAATTCCCTCTAGTTTTTTCTTCAAAATTCACAATTTTATCACAAAGAGACAAGTTCCTCCATCCAAGAGACAAAACTTTTCATTAAAGAGCCTTCCAAAGTGTCTAGTTGCATTGAACCACTCTATGAAACGTTTGAATTATTTGGAGCCTTGAAAAATTGCTCAAAAGTAGCCATGAACCGCCTTACTCCATCTTAATTCATTTTAGGCGCTTCTGGCACAAGCTTAATGAATTTCACATTGTTCCCTAGATTCTGGAGCTTCTGGCTCCAATTATGGCATTTTTGGCAATGCTTCTCAGTAAAATGGCACCTTTAGCGCCAGTTTCTAGTGCTTCTCGCAACAGCTTTATGGAAATGGGTTCCTCAGGCGTCAGGATTATGAAAAAATCCATTTCGGACCAAAGTTTCCCCCTTTTTATTTCTTTTTTCTCCAAATTCCTAAAAGTGATATTCCTACAACAAAAAAATGAAAATACCCTTCTTTATAGTGCGATATCACCAAAATAAGCATAAAATGTATACAAAAAATATTATATTATTTTACTGTATCAAAATCCCCTAAACTTAAATGTTACTTGTCCTCAAGTGACTTTATTACTATATAAAACTATGATTTATAACAAAGATTAACTTATAAACTTCTATAAATTATTTTAATAAATATAATAGTGTAACTTAAGAAAACATTTTAAAACTTAAGTTAACACTAAAAGTATAAGAACATCTTGTAATCAAGTTTAAGAGTTATGAATCTCTATTCATTTTAAGAGGAATTGAAATTTGCCTTATCAAAGATACTTAGATTATCCATGTGAAAATAAATTTAATGAAACCTTTATTAGTAAGGATTTTAATGCTCAGGTACAAGTTTAGAAAATGTAATAAAGCCTTTTTCCTCAAGTTGTTTTAAGTGAAGCCAAATTTTTATTAAGCATCTCCTCACATATTTTTCTTTTCCTTTTCTTTTTCTTTTTATTTTTTTCTTTTCTTTAGGATCATTTTCGATCTTTTTTATCTTTTTCTTTTTCATGTGAGTATTACTATATCTGGATAGCCTTTAATAATTTTGAACTTCACTATCCTCTTCTTAAAGTTAAAACTTTTTACCTTCCTTCATCTTATAAATTCATACTAGCTATGAAAATTTTCCATAAAGTCTCATTCTTTTCTTCTTAAATGAAAGTCTAAGATTTTTAATGCTTCAAAAAATATGATTTCCTTTACTTTAAATAGAAAAACATAGTCTTGTTTATTCATACTAAAAATCTTAACTTTAGAATTGAACTTCTTTATTAAAGATTTTTACTTAAATTTACTATAGTACTTACAAATAAAATATAGTTATTTAAAGTTAAACTCTAATATCCATGGTCATGTTAAATTAATTTTAAAAGTATAGTTAATTGGAGACAAATAAAATTTAGTTCACTTTTTTTAAAGAAATTTTCTTTCTCCCAAACCTAAGTTTTGAAATGATAAGTAAAGCATGTGGCAAAAAAAAAATTTGCACTTGAAAGAAAATAATAAATGCATAAAAATAAAACTAACCTATAGAGGATTATAAATATGAAACATGGCTCTTGATATTTTGTAGGCGCTAACTTAAAAGTACAAGCTTTAAAGCATTAAATGACATAATATATCAAAGAATTTGCTAAGTAAAGATAAATTAAAGATAGAAATAGTAAACTAAAGCAACTAAAAATGCTTAAAAGTAAAAATCTATAATTTACTTTTATATATACCAGTTCAATAGGTCCACAAATTAAAGACAAATTGTTCCACTCATACCATCAACAATAAAGCAAAATAAATAACAACACATAAAAAAAAAACCTAAATAAAATTTTACTCTTCATCATCCTCCTCTTTCTCTTCCTCCGCTTCTTCTTCATCTTCATTTTCTTGCACATAAGGCGCGAAGCTAGGGCCAGTAGGAAACTCTACTGCATGATCACCCCTCAGAAATCTAATCATCACCTCTTCATATGCAATATCGTGCTTAACTCTTTTGTGCTTATAATAATCATTGTAGGCATTTCAGGCTTCTATACAGCATATCCTTTTTTGAATTGCTATAAGATCTGATTTTTGAATCATTAAATTCTTCATAATATTTTAAAGTGAATTAGAACTATAAGTAGATGGTCATGCAGCTGATGTTGAGGGTCTATCACTACATCCACTCTTAGATCCAACAAATGTTTCAAATTTTTTCACAGTGGGTTTTCCAATAGGTTTCAGTGGTTGCAACATTTCTTCATTTCTACCAAATTCTACTCCTGATTGTCTACATAAAATGTAAATTAGCGCAGGATATCCCAAACCACTACCTGTCTCACTTCTAGCAATGCTCTAAGCATTATGCACAATAAGACACCAATATCCTCTACTTTTATTTTTTCAATGCAGAAATTTAGTACTGCTCTTTCCTGAGTTACTTCACTCAAGTGATTAGTTGGAAGAAACTCTACAGAGATGAAGTAATGACATGCCTTAGATTAAACATTTAACATGGAAGTGGAGAAATTGACTTTCTGAATATTTTTAATTTTCCATTCTCCTCTTCCATCACTAAGGTAGGCAATTACTTCATCAAGTGAGGAATCAGTCATCACAAATGTAGCATACTCACAATGAAATGCATTTCTCGGTCCTTGAGTTTTGTTGATTCTTCTTCGAGTAAACTCAATTTTCTTACTTTGATAATAAATGAAATCATCCATTGTCACCTAATGATTGGCATAGAATTATTGAATCATAGGAATAATAGCTACTGCGGTGAAGAAGCAGAAAGTTTCCCACTTCTGAGTAATAATCAGCCTTTCGATTTCTCCTACCAGATTTGAAAATTTTTGCTCCTGTATCAACTTTCATGTGCCCATTTGAGTATTATAAATTCTCTTTCAGAAATTTTCTTGAAATATTCATGGCTTAAAGATTCATTAATATTCATTGTGAAGCTTTCAATCTCTTTCACTTTTGTAAGGTATCTCATTGATTTTGTAATATTAAATGTAACCTTTTGATCACTAACCCTCATAGTTAATTCTCCTTTCTGTACATCTATCAAAGCTCTTCCAGTGATTAGGAATGGTCTTCCTAAAATGATAGGAATTTATTTATCTTCCTCCATATCTAATATAATAAAGTCTATAGGAAAGATAAAATTATCAACTTTTACCAAAACATCTTTTAAAACTCATTTAGGATAGGTAATCAAATGATCAGCTGACTGCAGAGTTACAGTTGTAGGTGAAATATCTCCTAAGCCGAACCTTCCGAAAATTGATAAGAGCATATAATTAATACTGACTACTAAATCACATAAAGCCTTTCCATAAAATCGTTCACCAATAGCACAAGGAATTGTAAAACTTCCAGGATTTTTAAGTTTTTCAGGAAGCTTTTACTGATATATAGCGCTACACTCTTCGCTGAGTGCAATAGTCAATTTATCTACAAAATTTCTTTTTCTTATTAAGTATATCCTTCATGAACTTCACATAGCTTTGCATTTGTTTCAAAGCCTCAACAAGTGGAATGTATATCGTTAATTTCCTCAAAATTTCCAAAAATTTTGAAAATTGATTATCCCTATGTTTCTGCTTCAGTCTTTGAGTAAAGGGATGTGGTGGTCTTTCTGCTATGATTTTCAATGGCTTAATAGGAATTTCTAACTCAAAATGAAAATATTCATTGGACTTTTTATTTTCCACCTCATCTTTTTCAATTTCAACTTCTTGTTGAACTTTGTTTTCTATTTCTTTTCCACTTCTATGTTGAATAGCTTTAATTTCTTTTTTCCTGATCTTTAGGATTTACTTCAACATTACTAGGCAATGTTCGTGGAGGTATATTTTTAAGTGCGGTAGCAATACATCCCAATTGATTTTATATGTTTCTGATAGCAGCTCCTTGGCCTTGTAATTGACTACCCATTTGTAATATCAATTCTTCCATTGATAACTTTTTCTCCTTATTCTGCAAATTATTAAAATCTGGGGGTATTAAGTTTTATAAGCTTGGTTCCCTTGATTTTTGGAGTTTCCTAATGGGTTTGCAGTGTTGTTTCCTCATTGCAGATTTGTCGTATTAGAATTATTGTTCCTCCAACTCAAATTTAGATGATTCTTCCAACCAGGATTATAATAATTGGCATAAAGATTATTAAAACGATTATTTATTACATTTAAAGTCTCATAAAGATTGAGATTCTATCATTTATCCCAATGAGTTTTCCTCAAGCACAGGTGTTGCCTGTCCATATGGTCTATCTTCTTTGATATAACAACTATTTGGGCAGCAAAAATAGATATAGCATCTGAATCATGAGTACTAGCTACTCTTTTTGGATTCACCCTTTTAGAGGGCCATTGAAAATTTTTAATAGCCATCTCTTCAATTAAGTAATATGCTTCATCAAATAGTTTTGACATTAATGATCCACTAACAACAGCGTCAATTATCGATCAAAGAGATCCAACCAACCCAATATAAAATGTTTGAATTATTAACCAATATGGCAACACATGGTGTGGACACTTTCTAAGGAGATCTTTATATTTTTCCCATACGTCATAAATTGATTCCCTCCTCAAAGTGATAAAAAGATGTGATATCATTTCTAAGCTTAGCGGTTTTTGAAGGTGGGAAATATTTAGATAAGAATTTTTGTGATAAATCTCCTTATATTCTGATAGATCCAAGTTCTAATGAGTTTAACCACATCTTAGTTTTATCTCTTAATGAAAAAGGAAAAAGTCTAAGACTGACGACATCATTAGACACTCCATCATATTTAAATGTAGCATACAGTTCTAAAACACTAGCAAGATGTAAAAAATTAGGATCTTCAGTAAGTGTTCCTCCAAATTGATTTTTTTTGTATCGTTTGGATATTTGTTGGTTTAAATTCAAATGAATTGGAAGTAACAACAGGATTTTGGATACTCAAATAAATTTCATCTGCTGTAGGATTTGCATAATCTCTCAAAGCTCTCTAATTATGTTCATTTTCATTTCCAACATTGTTTAAATTACAGGCCATTTTCTTAAACTGGTCTTTCTCTTTTTGTTGTTTTCAAAATTTTTTAACAGTTCTTTCTAACTCAAAGTTGTAAGATACTAAATTTTCAGATCTTACGCTACGCATAAACTGAATAAAAGCAAGTAATTAAAAACAAGCAAACACATTAAAATTATAAAATGTTCAAATTAAACTACAAACACTCTTTCTTTATATTTTTTATTTTTTTAAATAAAATAAAATATTAATATTTTCTTTACTTTCTCGGTAACGGTGCAAAAAACTTGACAAGAGATTTATATATGCAAATATTTAAGAAGTTAACACCACTCAACGGCACCAAAAACTTGATAGGAAGATTTATAACAAATATGCAATATAATCCCAACAAAAATACTTTTTGTAAAAAATAATTATCTTTTAACACTCTTTTTAAACTGCCAAATCTCTTGTAATATCAATGCAAGTATACGTATTGTTCAAGTAATAAAGGGCTCTAATGGAAACCTAGATATCGATCCCACAGGGAAGTTGGAAAATCCTAAAGTAAATTATGGAAATTATTATAAAATAAAAACAAAAAATAAAAGTAAAGTGCAAAGTTTACAAATTGACTACTCAGGTGAATGCTAATTAAAATGCAGATGTAAGATTATAGAAACTAAACTAAACTAAATAATAGACTTTCAAATGTAAAATTGCAAAATTTAAACGAAGTTTTTGTTGCGACTGAAAGTTCAAATTTAAGAAAGTATCCTTCTGATCCTGAAAAAATAGTAGTACAACAAATATAAAGTTGACTTCAGTTTACAACGGTGCCAAGAACTTGATGCTTTATTTTATGAATAAGAAATTTAAGCAATTTATGGAGGGATTCTACGCAAGTATACATATCGTTATCAAGTAATACAGGACTTTCTGTTTAAGCCCCAAATATTGATCCCACGAGGAAGGTTTAAATTGGAAATGATAAATTAACTAGGAAATTCACAACAATAAAATAAAAATGCGATCACTAATTACAAATATTTAAGGTACTATCAAAACTAAATTATTAACTACTAGCAAAACTGTAATGCAAAATTTAAAACAATAACTACCAAACTATGTTTATATGATGAAGATATCTAATATGAAAAAGCACCTTTCTCACTACAATGAGTTTTTGGTTAAATGAGATGAGATAAATGGTTTAAATCTGTATTGTGCCCAATAGGAACAATTTTAATTCTTTACCCTGATTCAGTGTTATAGAGAATCATTGGCGAATCTTAGGTTTAGTCCCTAAATCTGTGGTTAGGCTGGGAGGATACAGAGTCTCACTCCAAAGCTCCCACCTCCATTCCCCTGAAGGCTAATGCTCACTTTACTTCTTAAACACTAAGACCAAATTGGGGATTTTAGTCTGTAACCCTAAAATCTCCAATTTATTCACCCAACAAGTATATTTTCTTGTTTATTTACACTTAATTCCACAAATGAAACACTCCTCAATGGAATTAAATGTGATTCTCACTCTATTGTAGAACTCATAGTTCATATCCCAGATCATATGTTTCTCAATAGATTTTAATATTTTAATTGTCCAGATCCAAAAGTAAATTAAGAATGGAGTGGAAAAACCATCACAATTTATTTTATATTTTAAAATTGGCACATCCAAATTATCTCTTCATTTCTCTACATCTCAGAGTAGGGAGAAAGATAAAGAAAACTAATCAGACTTCATGAGAAATATACAACAAGACACAAATTTCATATATAAAAGAAAGTTCATACAACAATAATAAACAAAAAACACTTATCTGTAACACTTTCTCAAACCAAATCCCTTTTAGCCTCTCTTGAAATCTTTGTCTATTTACAAGACTCTTGATTCTCTCTTTGAAGATGTAAGAAAGAAGAAATCTCTCACTTCTCTCCCTCTCTAACAACTTTTAGAAAAACAGTTCACACTTAAACTCACCACAAAACTTAAAACTCTAAGGAACTAAATGACTAATGGACTCAAAATGGTTGGAAGGTGGGCGAGAGAGAGATTTGTTTGATCAATTTTCACCCTAAATAGAACCTAATGTTATTTTTCTAATAGGTGCATCCAAAAACTCTAAAGCATCCAAATTCGTTGAATCTTCTAGAAATCGGTCGTGCACCAACATTGGCGCTATCAGTGCCAGTGGCCCGTGAATTAATTCATTGCTCTCGGTCAAATGACAAAGTCGGTGCTGCTCCTGACGCTGTAGGTGCTAAGGAAATTCTAGACTCTATTCTATAGGTCTACGCCGTCTGCATCTAGCCTGGTGTCATTGACGCTGAGTATTTCTTCCAAAACGCCATTTTAACTCAAAATTCATCCTTTTTGCTTCCTTTTTTTTTACTTCAAGTCCTAAAAATCAGTAACATGCAATAAAACAAGAAATGTATCTTCCTTTAAAGTGCAATATCACCAAAAATGAATATAAAATATAGGCCTAAAAATGCATATATTTTAGGTGCATCAAAATCCCCCAAACTTAAATGTTACCTGTCCTCAAGTAACTCTTTTACTACATAAAAATATAACTTATGATAAAGAATTTAACTTCTAGATTTCTATATTTGGTCTACTAAATACAATAACATAACTTAAGAAAAATTTAAAATAACTCTAGTTAATACTAAAGGTATAAGAATATCTAACAGTCAAGTCTAAGATTTATGATTCTCTATTTTTTTTAAGAAAAATTGCAAATTGTAATATTAAAGCCACTTAGAATATCCATATGAAAAAGAATTTCCAGAAAACTTTATTATTAAATATGTTAATACTTAAATACAAGTTTAGAGAATGTATTCAAGCCTTCTTCCTTAAGTTGAATTAAGTGAAGCAAATTTTTTATTAGGCATCTCCTCAAGCTTCTCCTCACATCTTTTTCTTTTCTTTTCCTTTCTATCAAGATTATTTTTAATCTTTTTTTCTTTTCCTTTCATTCTTCTTCTCTTCTTTTTTCTTTTTTTTTGTTTATTATGTGAGGATTACTATATCTGGATAACCTTTAAAGATTTTCGACTTCACTATCCTCTTCTTAAAGTTAAAAACTTTTCACATTCCTTCACTTTATAAATTCATATTAGATTTAAAAATTTTCATAAATGTTTATTCTTTTCTTCTTACATCAAACTCTAAGATACTTAATACTTCAAAAATACAAATTCCTTTACATACAATGGAAAAACATAGTCTTATACCCTCATACCAAATATCTTAATCTCTAAAATTATCCTTTATTATTGAAATTTTCTTCTTAGTTTACTATATATTTAGAAACATAAATATAATTATCTAAAGTCACCCTCTAATACCAAAGATCATGTCAAATTAAATTTTGAAAATATAGCCAATTGAGGAAAAATAAAATTAAGTTTCTTTCTTTAAAAAGTAATTTTCTTTCCCGCCAAACTTAAATTTTTAAAAGATTTAGCATTAAAAACTCAAAAAATAAAGGGTGAAAGAATACATTTAATACATAAAGAAAAGACTTACCTATTGAAGGTTCTGATATTGAAAATTAATTATGAAATATTGCAGGTGCTAATATAAAGAGCTTTAAGACTTAAGACATTAAATAACACATAATACATATAACAATTTGCTGAGAAAGAATTAACTACAATTACATTCAACAAAGTATCTAAAAACTAACAACATTATTAAAATAAATTTCAATGCAAAAATAGTTTTACAATTCTACTGTTCAAAATACAACATAATACCTAAAACAAAGCAAAGTATCACACTCTTAAAATAAACAATAGCAAAAATAAAGTACAACCAACTATAATAAAAAAAAGATCAATCTATGACTAAGTAAGCATCACCAGTCATCATCATCATCTTCTTCTTCTTCTACATCAAAGCTTTATTGCTGATACGGAGTAAAGACAGGGTGACTAGGAAACTAAACTAAGTGGTTACCCCTCATGTCTCTAACCATCGCATCATCACAAGCAACATCATATTCAAACTTCTGCCTTATTAAATCATCATTATGTGCATTTTTGGCCTTCATATTTTCCATCTTGCTTTCCATCCTTAAGATATCTCCTTGTTGGATCATCATTTGCTCCATAAGTCTCTAGAGAGTAGGGATACTAGAAGTAGAAGGAATATCCCAACTCGTACTTCCAGATCTCCATCCAACATAAGATTCATAAGTTTTACTATTTGTAGGCCCAATAGGTTTTAGAGGTTCAATCCTCTCCTCATTCATTCCAAAATCAACTCCTTCCTGCTCACATAATATGTAGATCAGGGCAGGGTGTGCTAAACCACCAGTCGTCTCACCCAAAACAATAGAACAAGTATTTCTATAAATATTAGAGCCTGCATTTATCCTTCTCATCTGTTGAATACAGAAGTTTAGAAAGGCTCTATTCTTTATAACCTTGATATGATGATTCGTTGGTATCATTCTGGCAGATATTAAGTAGTTTTAGGCCTTAGATACTACATATAACATATAAAGAGGAAAGTTTACCTTAAAATTATTCTTCACCTTCCAAGCTCCTCTTCTAACAGTCAGAAAAAAAATAACTTCATCAAAGGCCTCATTTGTAGCAGAGAATGCTTTGTACTCACAGAGATATTCTTCTTGTAACTGATAAAATTCATTAATTCTTCTTAGAGTAAATTCCACCATTTTTCCATGAACAAAAACGTAGTCCTCAGAAGTTTCCTTAAAGTTGGCATAGAACTCCATCACTATACAAATAATAGCCTCAGGAATACAGAAACAAAAATTCTCCAACTGCGGAGCAACGACTAATCTTTTAACGTCTCCACCTGAATTTTTAAATGCTCGATCCAGAATTACTTTCTTAGTTGCAAGCAGATTATTGAAACAAATGTTAGCCTTGTAGTTAATAAATTTTTTATCATCATAATCACTTTCCACTTTCCCATGCTCATTCTCGGTGCCATGGAAATCTAAGAAAAAATGTTTAAATCCAAATAAATCCCCAAAATTCTGAAAATTGCAATGTAGAACGTTCTAAACTTGAATCTACTAAGTAAGAGATCTTCACCAAAGAATTTTTTCAAAATCTTCCCAAAAATTTCAAAATTTTGGATCTCAGCAATGTAAGAGAAATCCTTGGTGAAAGTAAAAATTTTTGAGTTCAAAGTGTAGCTCTTACTAAGAGAAGATGTAATCAAAACCTCTTTTGCCTTCAAATCGCTTCAAATCCAAGCACTAGTATGCTCTAGGTGCACAAACTGGAGGTTGAAGGTGATCGAAGGGGTTAAAATGGTGTTTTATTATGCAAATCGCATAATTGAAAGGTTCTAGGCTCTTTCGGGTCGAGGGTGTTGTCGATGCCCATGCTGGCGCCATCGGCGCCAGTGCCAAAAATTTCATATTTTTCATTTTCATAATTTCAATTTTCTTTCAATTCACTCCAAAGTTTAATTAGTCTTGTTTAAATACTAATATTCATCCTAAAATAATTTACAAACAAACATTTTCAAATACAACACCAAACTAACTTTTATATATGAAAATCTAAATTTTTCCAAACACACATTTCTAATCACACTCACACATACATAAAGCAAACTAAACTATAATTCAGCATCGAAATCAAGCCACAACACTAGAAAATTGACACAAAACTATACACACAATTAAATTTATAAGATTTCTAAAGCAAATTCAATGTAACACAATCACATTAAAAATATAATTAATTTAAAATAATAGACAGTCGAACTTCTTCAATTACTCCTCTTCATCTTCAGTACTTTCTCCTCCTCTAATATCTCCCATAGAATGGTAAAAGGCGTACAAATTGTAGAAGGGTTGGTACAGGAATTGATCAGTCTAATTTTCATCGATCCATCCATTTTTCATTAACATCTACACCAAAGTTGCTTCAATTGTTCCAATATGATCAAAGTTCTCCTTCATCCTCCAATCTAAATGATCAAAAAGGTAGTTAACATTTCCAATTGCATTCACGATACTCTGAAGTTCCCTTTCTATTTTCTTCATTTTTCTTCTCCAAAACTATTGAACTTCCAACAGTATGTGGCATTAATGGTGTCAAAGCATGTGATGAATGATCCAAGATAATATCCAATGCTTCATTTCCATTTCCAATATAGTTTTCATCAATAGGAATCATGGGCTCCCACGGTAATAATACTTTCTCCCAACTTTCATATGGAACTTGAGATTGACTGTAAAGAAAGAAAATTTTAGATTGATGCTTCAGTCCATATATAGGCCCATTCATAGTAGTACCCATAATAGATTTGAAAGTAATTGATCCCAGATCAATGGGCTTTCCCATTTGAATGCAATAGTTTAAAATTATACTTTCTTTTGTTACTCTACTAATCTTCATTGTAGGGAGTAATTTTGCAGAGATGAAAAAATGTCATTATTTAGATATAAGATTAAGTAGTGAGGCAGAGAAACTAATGTACCTGTCATCTCTAATTTTGCAATTATCATTTTCATCAGTCATAAATTGGTATACTTCATGCATCATACCTTCTGTTGGGATAAAATTTGTATAATGACATTTTGGCATGCTTTATATCATATAAAAATCATTAATTCGTGACGGATTGAATGGTACAACCTTACCTCAAATGAAGATGACTCCTTGGGTAATTCCATGTATGTTAGCATAGAATTCCTTTACAACTAGAACAACAACTGCAGTGGTAGTGTAACATAGAACTTCCCAATGTCTCTGTACAATGATTTTCTCAATCTGAGAACTTGGATTACTCAATCCTTGATTGACAAAGCCTCTCTCCTTGATAAGTCTCCTCTTCGTGTTAACTTTGTCGCATAATCTCTGCGCATCAAAACTGATAAAATTTCATCTATTGAAAAATCCATACCTTAAATTATTTCTGGAATTGGAAGCCATGGATTTTGAAAATTTGAAGTTTATGGTCATCTAAGGTAGTTTTCAGGCCTTTAAAAACACCTCTAGGTAGTTATTTTGGAGTGCAATCCCACCAAAGTCTGCCAATTCATCCTGAACCACAGGAATTATTCTCGATGCTATCGGTGCTCCTGATGGCGTTGTCGGTGCCAAGGCTTGTGTAGAAGGGCGCTGTCGGAGATAGTGCCATCGACACCAAAGCCTATGGTTGCATTGCTTCTCATTTGGTTCAATTCAATTCCAAATTTTCTTCCAATACCAAAATTTATATTAATTTATGATATATAAAATTGTAGGATTCTAAGATATTATTATTTCTTAATATATATAGAATACTTATTAAATAAAATAATAAGATATATAGATATACATAAATAGATATATATGGTTTTCCTCCCACAAAGCCCTTGGTTTAACGTCGTCAGCCCGGCATACCATTGTTTAATCTGAATGACTCAACTTCAAAATTTCTCTAAATCGTGGCATGTGTCCTTCATAATGTTTCAATCAATGTACATTAACTTTAAATATCTTTCCAGTCTTAAGATCTTTAATAACAATAGTTCCATAATGATAGACTTTAATCACATTGAATGGTACTAACCATCTAGATTTTAGTTTCATGGAAATAATCTCAATCTAGTATTATATAATTAAACTTCTTATTCAGGTTCAAATTTCTTTTTTATAATCTTTTGATCATGCCATATTTTCATTTTCTCTTTATAGATTTTTGCATTATCATTTGCTTCATTTCTAATCTCCTAAAGTTCATTGAGTTGCAATAATCTTTTCTCACCAGCATCTTTTAGATTAAAATTAAAATCCTTAATAACCCAAAATGCTTTATGCTCCAATTCTACTGGTAAGTGGCATGTTTTTTCCAAAAATAAGCCTATATGGGGACATTCCAATAGGATTCCTATAATCAGTTTTGTATGCCCATAGTGTAGTATTTAATCTAACAGACCAATCCAATTTATATAGATTTATAGCTTTTTCTAAAATTTGTTTTATTTCACGATTGGATATCTTTGTTAAATCATTTTTTTGAAGATGATAAGCAGCAGAGAATCTATGCATAATATTATATTTTCTAATCAATTTCTCGATTTTCTTATTCCTAAAATGGGACCTTCCATCTGTAATAATCACTCTCGACATTATATTTCTTGTAAAAATACTTTTAGTTAAAAATTTAGATACACACCGAGCATCACATTTAGGTACAGTAATAGCTTCAATCCATTTAGACATATAATCAACAACAAACTATATATATATATAAATTGGATTGGTCTGTTAGNCATAAATGATTCCATAAAATCAAATCCCTACATATAAAAAATTTTAACTTCTAATGCGTAATTTTGAGGCATTTCATTTCTTCTAGAAATATTTTCTACTCGCTGACATCGATTGCATATTTTAAGAAATTCATTAACATCTCTAAAAAGAGTAGGCCAATAAAATCTAGCTTGCAGTTCTATTTATTCCAAAATGTTCTCCAAATTCAAAATCATAGCATTCAATTATTTGTTGAGTTTCTTCGTAAGGCACACACCTTCTAATAGTTGGATCTTTACACTATTTCTATAAATATGGGTCATCCAAAAAATAGAATTTTGAATCATAATTAAATTTCTTTAATTGTTCATTCTTAACATCTAGTGGTAGAATATCACTAACAATATAATTTACTATATCGACATTTTGTAGTGTATTCATTATATCAATATTATATAATTGTTCATCCGGGAAAGTTTCCAAAATTTCATTTACAAAAGTAATTAATATTTCTTGTTCTAATCTAGATAAATGATCTGTTATTTGATTATCATTTCTCATTCTATCAACTACCATTAAATTTATCTCTTGCAGCAGAAGTATCCATCTAAATAATCTTGGTTTAGCATCCTTCTTTTGCATCATATATTTGATAGCAGAATGATCTGTATGCATTGTACATTTGGCTCCAATTAAGTAAGGCATAAAAAATATCTAATAGCTCTATTTTAGTAGTAGTGTAATTAATTTGAGCATCATTTAGAGTTTTACTAGCACAATATATTAATTTAAAAATTTTATTATACCTTTGTCCTAAAATAGCTCTAACAGCATAATCAATAGCATCACATATTATTTCAAATGACTTTGCCCAATCAGGTGGAACTATTATAGGCACAGTGATTAATTTTTCTTTCAACTGTTCAAATGCTTTTATGCATTCCTCATTAAGATCAAATTTTGTATTTTTTTTCTAAAAGTTTGCATAATGGTTTAGTTATTTTTGAATTTTTTTATATATAACGCCAGTAGAAAGCACATGTCCTAGAAAACTTCTTACCCCTTTAATCATAGTAGAAGGAGGTAATTGCTCAATAACTTAAATTTATGCAGGATTAACTTTCATGCCATTTTTCAAAATTTTTATGCCCAAGTACAATTCCTCCTGCAACCATAAATTGACATTTTTTCCCAATTTAGTACTAGGTTGATTTTTTCACATAATTCCAGAAATTTTTCTAAATTATTTAAACATAATTCAAATGGAGTTTTAAATACAGAAAAATCATCCATAAATAGTTTCATTCCATGTTCAATTAAATTACTAAAAATTCACAACATACATTTTTTAAATGTCGCGGGTGCGTTACATCATCCAAAAGGCATTCTATGAAAAGCAAATGTTCCATAAGTGCATGTAAATGTTGTTTTCTCTGATCTTCATGAGCAATTAGAATTTAGTGATACCCGGTATATCCATCTAGAAAGTAGTAATATTTGTTTTCTACCAATCTATCCAACATTTGGTTTAGAAAGGGTAAAGGAAGATGAACTTTCCTGGTGGCCATGTTTAATTTTCTATAGTCTATATAAATTCGCTAACCAGCAACTTATCTTATTGGAATTAATTCATTTTTCTCATTTACTTCAACTATCACTCCACCTTTCTTTGGAACACAGTGAATCAGATAAACCCATGCACTGTTTAAAATAGGATATATAATTTCAGCATCTAACTACTTAAAGATTTCTTTTTTTATACTTTCTTCCATTAGTGGGTTTAATCTCCTCTTAGGATCAGCTTCAGGTTTGTATTGTTCATCTAATAGAATTTTGTGCATATAAATTGAAGGACTAATTCCTTTAATATCTGTTAAAGTCCATCCAAAAAACTTTTTATATCTTTTCAACATTTCTATTAATTTTTTTTTCTTGAATTTCAGTTAAATTAGAAGATATAATGATATGTAATGTAGATGAATCTCCTAAAAACACGTATTTTAAATGGGAAGGTAATACTTTTAGTTTAAGTTCAGGTGGTTTAATACTTGAAGGAATAAGCTTTTAATTATCATTTTCCAACAAGTATAATATTTCAAATTTGTCCTGAATGTAATCTAAATTCTCTTTTTTAATTTAATTCTCACTCTCAAAGTACTCTTCTTGCATTAATTTTTCTTCAAACACTTTCTTAAATTGCTCATTACTCAAATAAGCAGAAACTTCCATCCTAAAACATTCATTATCTTTTTTTATTACAAGATATTTCATAGCTTTTGCAATATTAAAAGTTACTTCTTGATCATTTACTCTCATTATTAGTTCTCCATTTTGTACATCTATCTAGCTCTCCCTATTTCAAGAAATGGCCTACCCAAAATAATAGGAATCTCTTTATCTTCCTCCATATCTAATATAATAAAATCTACAAGAAATATTAATTTATCCACTTTCACTAATACATCTTCCATAACTCCTTTCAGATAAGTTATTGATTGATCAGCTATCTAAAGAGTTATAGTAGTAGAAGAAATCTCTCTTAAATCTAAACGTTTAAAAATTGATAGAGGCATAAGATTGATACTCGCTTCAAAATCACATAAGTCTTTCCCAAAAAACTTTTCACCAATAGCACAAGGTATAGTAAAACTACTAGGATCTTTTAACTTTTCAGGAAGCTTTTTCTAAATAGTTGCGCTACACACTTCACTGAGTGCAACAGTCTCATGATCTGCAAACTTCCTTTTATTTTTTAGTATATCCTTCATAAATTTCACGTAACTTGGAATTTGTTTCAAAGCCTTTATGAAAGGAATTATCGTTGATTTCTTCAGGATTTCCAAAACATTTGTAAATTGTTTATCTTTATTCTTTTGCTTCAATCGTTGAGGAAATGGAGGTGGTGGTTTTTCTAAAGGAACTTGTATTGGTTCATTTTCATTATTATCACTTTTAATCTCTTCCTTCTCCTCCTCAACTTCATTTTCTCTTTGGATTCTTGTTTCCACTTCTTTTCCACTTTGTAATTGAATAGCTTTAATTTGCTCCTTATTCTGATCTTTAGGATTAACTTCCACAGTGCTAGGAAGAATTCCTGAAACCTTATTACTAAGTGCAATAAAAATATGTCTTAATTGATTTTCACTATTTTTAATGGCATTCCCTTGATTTTGTATTTGATTTCCCATGTTCAACATTACTTCTTCCATTGTCAACTTCTTTTTTTCTAACTTGTGGGTTAGGGTTAGAGTTAAATCCAAGAGGATAATAAGGTCGATAGTTAAGATTTCCTTGGTAATTTGAATTTTCTGAGTGGTTTACGGAATTATTATAATTATTCTAACTAAAATTAGTGATTTGTCCATCTAAGATTATAATAATTAGAATATGGATTGTTATTTCAATTATTTATAGCATTTAATGTTTCATATGATGATTGAGTATCAATTTATCTGTCCTAGTGAATTTTCCTCCAAAATTGATGGTATTTGAGAATACTTCACTCCAATTTGATCAATCTTTTTTGATATAGCTGCAATTTTAGATGCTAAAATAGACATTGCATCAAAATCATGAATACTAGCTACTCTATTAGGATTTACTCGTTCAGAGGGCCGACCATTAAAAATTGTTAGTATTCAATTCCTCTATTAAAGAGTATGCTTCATCAAAAGGTGTTGACATTAGTGATCCACTTGCAATAACATCTATAATAGATCTAAGTGATCTTACTAATTTATTGTAAGAAGTTTGAATTATTAACCAATCTGGTAAAGAAAGGTGTGAACAATTCCTAAGGAGATCTTTAAATCTTTCACTCACTTTAAATATTAATTTCCCTTCAAACTAACAAAAAGATGTAATATCATTTCTAAGCTTAGTAGTTTTCAAAGGTGGAAAATAATTAGCCAAAAAAATTTTTCATAGTTCTCCCCAAGTTCTAATAATTCTAGGTACTAATGAATTTAACCAAACTTTAGCTTTATCCCTTAATAAAAAAGAAAAAAGTCTAAGCTTAACAACATCATTGGACACTCCGTCATATTTAAAAGTAACGCATATTTCAAGAAAACTAGCAAGATGTAAGTTAGGATCTTCAGTAAGTGTTCCTCCAAACTGATTATTTCGTACCTTTGGATAATAGTAGTTTTTAGCTCAAATGAATTAGCAGCAACATCAGAATTTTGAATAGTTAAGTGAAGTTCATCTGTTGTATGATTAACATAATTTTTTAAAGGTCTTTGATGATTTTCATTTATTTGGTTATCTAAGTTATTCCACATTTCGTTCAAATTCTTAATTTCTTTTTTGTTGTTTTCAAATTTTTATAATAGTACGTTCTTATTCTGAATCATAAGGTACTAAACCTTCAGATCCAATATTTTGCATAAACAATTGTAATAAAAAAAGAAAACTTCTTTAAAAAATACTCTTAAATATATATTTAATTTTTAAATTTTTTATTTTTTTTATTTTTATTTTATATTTATCGCTAAATTTTCTAATTTACGAAATCTATTTATTTTACCAATACCTTCTTTGCCAACGGCGCCAAAAACTTGATCCCGAAAAATAAAGTTGTGCAAAATATTTTAAATTGACTCCGCTTTGCAAAGGTGCCAAAAACCTGATGCGTTAATTTATGAATAAGAAATTTAAGCAATTTATGTAAGGATTCTACGCAAGTATACCTATCGTTATCAAGTAATACAAGATATTTTGTTTAAATCATCACAAATTATCATCATTTAAAACTGTGGAAAAACAAAATTTATTCTTCACAAAACCATATCTTCAAAGTAGGAAGAATGATAAATAAGACTACTCAGAATTCACGAGAAGGATATGAGAAAACATTAATTTCATATACAAAAATAAGTTTACAAAACAAAAGAAATAAAAATACAATTTATCTCGTAATCCTTCCCAAGAAAATCCGTAAAAGCTATCTCCAAGCCTTTCTCTTTTTACAATCACTCCAAACTCTCTCTTAGAAATCTAATGAAGAAGAAATCTCTCACCTTCCCTCTTATCTTACATCCCTAGAAGAAAATCTCCTCTTCTCTCTCTCTCTCTAACTCATGCCACTTTCTCTCTCTCCCTCACGTCACCCCCACACAAATGAGAAGTCTTCCTCATTTTTTTGGGATGCCTCCTTTGGAAAAGAATTTAAAATTCCCTCCAAAATTCCATCTAAACTTCAACTCTTTGGATTTCAAATGATGTGTCATTTCATCCAAGAGTCATATCCCATCATAAGAGAACCTTCCAAAGTTCTAGATGCATTGAATTACTCCAAGAGGTGTGTACAACAAGTGTCCCTTTGAAAATTCATACAAAATTTGTCTCAAACCGCCTTAATTTGAAAAAGTCATGCCTAGCGCATGATGCACCAGTTCTCTGTATTTTGGCGTATCATGTGCTGATCTGGCGCATCATGCGCCAGAATCCAAAATTGGCTCCTTTTGCTCCAAATTTTGTCCTTTTTGCCATTCTTGCTTCAAATGCCTAAAAATGATATACCTGGAACAACAACAGAAAAATATACTTCTTTAAAGTGCAATATAACAAAAAATAAGCATAGAATAGGTACTTAAAGTAGTATATTATTTTGATGTATCAATACCTAAATTTCGATTCTCTTTCTAGGATTGATTCCCAAATTTCAATTCTCATCTCGAGATCAGTACCTAAGTTCTGATTCCCTTCTCTCAAGATTGATACCTAAATTTCAATTCTCTTTCTGGAGTTGATACATAAATTTCAATTCTCATTTCGGGGATAGTACCTAAATTGTGATTCCCTTCTTTCAAGGACGGCACCTAAATTCTGATTCTTTTTATAAAATGGATACCTAAATTCCAATTCCCATCTTGGGGTCAGTACCGAAATTTTAATTCCCTCCTTTTGAGGTAGGTACCTAAATTATGATTCTCTTGCCAGGATTGATACCTAAATTTTAATTCCCATTCCCACTTTCAGTGCAGGCTTAGACGTCCTATTCCCATCTCTACCTTTGAGGTAGGCTTAGACATCCTATTTCCATTTCCACTTTCAGGGTTAGTACCTGAATTCTGATTCCTATTTCCACCTTCATTGCAGGCTTTAATGTCCTTTTATCATCCTTACATTTTCGGTAGGCTTAGACGTCTTATTCACTTCCATACTTTTGGGATCGGCTTGGACTCCCTATTCCCTTTTATGTGCTTGTGTTAACCACTGAATCTAGCTTCCTCATGCATAATTTCATTTCCTTGAAATTTTAAAATGAAATCCAAACTTTCTTAGATATATTTAATTAAAATCAAGTCTTTGTTGGGACTGCTGGTTTGCCTGAAGATTTTCCCTGAAATCTCCTTTCTTTTCCCTAGCGAGAGTATTTGTTACTCCCTAGCGGAAACAGCTGTCACTCAACTCTATACTTCATTCTAGGTATGTTGACTTAGAACTTTGTGTTGATTTTATTGATTTCATTGGTCAAAACCAATATACGCGGTGTGCATGTCCAACACACTGCACCTATTGAGAGTTTTATTTGTTGACCTCACTTTTTGTTGAGGTCTAGTTTCCTCCTTAGTAGCCTAGGGACTAGCCATATGAATTTTTAGTTGACTGTTTCTAGAGGACAAGAAAAGGAATCCTCACCAGTAGAAATTCTAACCTCTTCTTTTCTCAACTTGAAGTTCCACATATTTGTCCTAACCTCTAGCACTTAGTAGGCGGGATCAATTTATGGGAGCTCAAGCGGCATCCCCATAGAACTGCTTAGCCTTATGATTGACCTTGGGTGTTGATCGAGAGCTAGTTCACTCACTTACACTTACTTTCACTCACATTCACTCACAACCATAAACCAAACTTTTTGACTTTGATCCCATGATTTTTTGGAGACTCATGTGGATGGTCCTTTAGACCCACTAGCCCTAGGCTAGCGTCTAGCCCAGCTAGTACATGAAGGACCCAAACTAGAGGATTCCATTGGTCTAAGGATTAAATAGGGTGGTTGGCACCTCACTTTCACCAAAATAGCAAACTTAGTCTTTTTCCCCAAATCTACCTAAAACACCCACAAATCCCAAATTTGACCAAAATTCCTAAAATTACCCAAATTACTCAAATTTGTCTAAAAATCATTTCAAACCATTTGAAACTACCCAAATAGCCCAAGACTACCAAAAATTTCCAAAATTACACCCACAAGTTTGGCAAAATTACAAAAATACTCTTGGTGGCCCAAACTCTCCCAAAACCCTCGAAATCATCTAAAATGTCCCTAAACCCAATTTGGATTCTTCAATTGAACACAATTTGATTAATTTGTCCAACTTTGATCAAAAGTCCCAAATTACCCTTAAAGGTCCAATTTCTCCAATTTCACCCTAAATGTCCATCAATTTGACCACAATTTCCCCAAATTTCAAATATAAATTCAAATTAATCATGATCAAACTTAATTCAAACAAAATTAAAGTCCAATCGACCGATATTGGAGTCCAATTTCAAATCAAACAACCTCAATTTGGCCTAAAACAAAAATCCCACTCAATTGAACCCCAAAATCCTTCCAATTGCCCCAATTATGCATCATAAATTCTTCAACACATTTTCCCATATCAAATTGAACCTTTAATTGGCCTTTTTCAAACCTACATTTCACTCAAAATTAACTTGGACCAAAATTCTCAATTTTGTCATGTGCCAAAATTCTATCAAATTGAATGCCCTAACCCCAAAATTGGCACCCAATTAATGTTGAAAACTCTTTATGACATTCCCCTAGATAAGTTTGAACTCTCAATTTGGACTTAGCCCAACTCTAGCCTAAACTAAACCCAAGCCTAACCCAACATCCCAAAATGGACCAAATGTCCAAATTCTTTCAAATTGAACCTCCAAATCAATTCAAAACCACTCCAAATCTTTTTTATAAACTTTATGAGAATCAATTGCACAAAATTAATCAATAAATTGAGCTCTATTTCATGGCTAGATTAACCTGATACACCTAAAATATAGTATTTCTAGACACATTTTTATACCTATTTTTGAGATATTGTGCTTTAATGGAAGGTATTTTTGTGTTTTTCTTGCAATACAAATAAAAATGGAATAAATGATTAAATGAGTGAAAAAGGATCAAATTTGGAGCAAAAAGGTGAAAAATTGTGCAAAAGAGTTTTGGCGCTAAGCACCAGATCTGGCGCTTAAGCGCCGGTTAAATAGAGAAGGTTGCACCTGTGCACCAAGACCCATGCTTAAGTGCCAGTGGCAGTTACTAGATGAGTAAAATTGGTTTTCACAAATTTCGAAGAGGTTTTTGAGGCACCCATTAGCTTAATAGGTGGTTGTAACCACCATGGATAAAAATTATCATAAAAAGATGCATCTCTTGGGCAAATACATCGAATCAAGACACATTTTGAAGAGATCCCAAGGCACCTCTTGGANCTATTGCGCTTTAATGGAAGATATTTTTGTATTTTTATTGCAGATACAAATAAAAATGGAAAAAAAATGCTTAAAGGAGTGAAAAAGGATCAAATTTGGAGAAAAAAGTGAAAATTTGTGCGAAAGAGTTTTGGCGCCTAAGCACTAGATCCGACGTTTAAGCGCTAGTTAAATAGAGAAGGCAACGCCTAAGCGCCGAGACCCCGCTCTTAAGTGCCAGTGGCTGTTCTTAGACGAGTAAATTGGTTTTAATGAATTTCGAAGAGGTTTTTGAGGCACCCATTGACTTAATAGGTGATTGTAACCACCATTGATGAAAATTATCATGAAAGGATGCATCTCTTGGGCAAATACATTGAATCAAGACACATTTTGAAGAGATCCCAAGGCACCTCTTGGAAAACTATAAAAGAAAGAAGAGAAGACTTAAAAAATAGTTCTGAAAATATTGACAAGTTTTTAAAGTTCTTTTCTGGGGAGTTAGTTCGGAGAGATTTTCATGAACCACTTTTTATTTAATTTATCCTTTTTGTTATTTTGTTTTGAGTGATTGTAAAAGAGAAGAGATTTAGAGGAGCTTCAAGAGTTTGGTGGAGGACTTGAGATAAGTTTTTATGATTTTGTTTTAGACTATTTTTGGTTTAAATCGAGACTTATTATTGGTTTGGCAATGATTTCTTCTCTTAAACTNCTCTTTTCTAGGGAGATAGTTTGAAGAGATTTTCAGGAACCACTTTTTATTTACTTTATCCTTTTTGTTATTTTGTTTAGAGAGATTTTCAGGAACAACTTTTTATTTACTTTATCCTTTTTGTTATTTTGTTTTGAGTGATTGTAAAAATGAAGAGATCTAAAGGAACATCAAGAGTTTGGTGGAGGACTTGAGATAAATTTTTATATTTTTATTTTAGACTACTTTTAGTTTTAACCGAGACTTTTTGTTGTTTTGACAATGATTTCTTCTTCTAAACTAAACTGTGGATTTGTTTTGTCCATGGATTCTGAGTAGTTTTCTTTATCTTTCTTCTTAAAATGATAAATAATTAAGTTTTGCATGAAAGTTGTGGAGAGTATTGATCTTTAATGTTGGAAGAAGTTGTGATGATTTAAATCCATGCACTTTGTTNAAAGTTGTGGAGAGTATTGATCATTAATGTTGGAAGAAGTTGTGATGATTTAAATCCATGCACTTTGTTNAACTTCAGATAAGTTTTTATATATTTATTTTAGACTACTTTAGGTTTTAATTGAGACTTGTTGTTGGTTTGACAATGATTTCTTCTTTTAAACTAAAGTGTGGTCTACTTTTTGTTTTAATTGAGACTTTTTTATCTTTTTGTTTTAGACTACTTTTGGTTTTAATCGAGACTTGTTGTTGGTTTGACAAGATTTCTTCTTTTAAACTAAAGTGTGTTTCTTTTTCATGGATTATGAGTAGTTTTCTTTATCTTTCTCCTTAAAATGATAAGTAATTAAAGTGTTTATAGATTCTGAGTAGTTCTCTTTATCTTTCTTCTTAAAATGATAAGTAATTAAGTTTTAGATGGACGTTGTGGAGAGTATTGATCTTTGATGTTGGAAGAAGTTGTGATGATTTAATCCATGCACTTCATTTACTTCTTGATTTGGCCAATCCAGGATGTTAAAATTTATTGTGAGGAAATCAATGTACTTCATTTACTTCTTGATTTGGCCAATCCAGATGTTAAAATTTGTTGTGAGAACATGAAAGAACCGAGCTGGTATTGTCTCAGTCAACAATTGGAAAGAATCACATGAGGTTGTATGAATAATTTAAATCCATGTACTTCATTTACTTCTTGATTTGGCCAATCCAGATGTTAAAATTTATTGTGAGAACATGTAAGGGTCAACAATTAGAAAGAATCACATGAGGTTGTATGAATGATAATGTAGTTCATATGATTGAGTGCAAATAAATAGGAAAATATTCATTGATGGTTGTAGAGTTAGAGGGCTTTAATGTGACAGGTTAAAGCCCCCAACTTGGTTTATTATTTTAGGTTTTGATACGAGAATGTTAGCCCCCAGGTGAGCCCTCAACTTGGTTTATTGTTTTAGGTTCTGATACGAGATGTTAGCCCCCAAGTGGAGGGAATCGAGGAAACTCTATAGTGAGAGCTAGTATCTTCCCTGCCTAGCCGGTCTTCAAAACTATTCAAACTTTAAGTTAGCCAATGTTCTTTATAGCATCTCTAGTAAGGGTAAAGAATATTATTTCTTCTATTTGGCACAACACAATTTGCATACTTCCACAACAGAAGTCCTATACTTATTATGGATTTATGATAAGAAGAAAGATATTTTCATATTAAATCCTTTTCTTCTAAAAAAAACTTTAGTTATCTTTTTAGTTGTTACTGTTTCGTTAAAATATTAAAAATACCAAAAATATTTAAATTTTAAATTCCTCTAACAATCATTTTTAGTTTAAGTAATTATCTTCTTAAAAATAGAAAAACTTTCTAAAAAGTGCATACTTGTTTTTAGTTTAAGTAATTATCTTTTTAAAAATAGAAAAACTTTCTAAAAAGTGCATATTGCATAATCTTTCTTCTGGGTTTGATATTCAAGTCTTAATCAAAAAGTCCTATATTACTTGATAATGATACATATACTTGCGTAGTATCCAAATATAAATAAATATAAATTAAAAAGTTAAATTCTTATTTTTCTTCAAGATCAAGTTTTTAGTTTGTTCCAAATTAAGGAAACATAAGTGAAAAATATCACCAGAATTGTTGTTATACTGTGCATAAGCATTAGGTATCCAGGGATCATAACCCAAATCTAACTTTAAGATGATTCAACCCAAACTGAACCCATGCACCAAAATTGACTAGTCCTACCTAAGTGACCAAATTAATGACAACACGGCCACAAAATGGAGCCTAGTGACCAGACTGGACCCACCTAGCTCACCCTAAAAGAGCTATGGATCAATGGTCCCTTGATTGAAGGGATTTTACCCATTTTTTGCCTAAACTTGAAATATCTTCTTCATCATGTCATGCCATTATGGGTTAACCATCATTACCCACCCCTAACCTCCCTGAGCTAATAAGTGACTGAACCCTGCCCAGCCACCAGAAACAGCTAGCCCAAGAGAGCCCCAAATGGCCAAAACAAAAAATTAAACCTCCCTGACTTGGCTCACTCCCATTGGCCACTAGAGCCTTTCTTCCTTCCACCCCAACATGCTTTGGCACCTAATTCCCAGCTTTGAGCTCCACCATGCAGACAAGACTATAAATGGAGCTCTCCATTGCCAAAGGAGAGGATTCTTGAAACTTTGGGGAAACTCGACCAAAATCTCACTAGAGCTTCTTCAAACCTTCCTTAGTGTAACTCCCTTGCTCTCAGCCACCCATAGCCACTCTATAGAGACAATTTATTCACTGAAATTTTCCTAAAAATTAGGACAGATTTTTCTATAGATCTACAATGAAAAAACTTAAATTACTTGTGCATACACCATCCCTTGAGTAAGAGAAGTTGATTTCCCACAAAAGCCCTATCACAGAGAGCCTCTAACATAACTCTAGACCAACACGTGAAAATAGCCTTGATCAAAATCATATCTAAACAATTCATCAGGGCCTAGAACTTCATATGGAGGTTTGTTGGATCCAAGTGAAGCTGCCATAACCTACTTATTGAGGCCTTCCCTCTCAGACAAAGATATTGAACCTCAACCCTTAAATCGATTCTCCATACATATTTACTTTATTTCATTCTGTGTAATTCATATAGATATGCTCATCCTGAGTAGATGAATGTTTAGGAACAAACGCCATGCAATTTGGTTGAGTTTAAATGAAGATCTTAAGGTTTTAGTGTGAACGGTTCTCGGGTTAGCTCACTTGGGGACGATGACCGGGAGTTGTCCGATCACGCGTGTATTGGACGGATGACGGCGATCAAGCTATATGAGTGGATGGAATGAAAGGACGGGACGTGTGGCAACTAAGTCAAGAGGCAGCATCAAATAACGGAGCACCGTGTGGTCTTTCGGAGCTGCCTATGATCAGTCAGCGCCACGTGTTTAATTAGAAAATTAGGCCTTTTTTGAATTAAATTAATGTCTGATAATTGAAAAATCATAACTTTGTGTAGAAAAATCATAAGAATAAAATAAAAATACCCTCTTGCTTAGTGAATAAAGAAGAATAGTGTTAAGTAAAAATAAAAATTATTTATTAACTCATTGATTTTTAATAAATTAAATACTCTCTCGAGTATTTTAATTCATTATGATCAAGCATTGCTCACCATGGCTTGAAAATTTTAGGTTTCATTCCTTATGACGGAGGTTATGTTCTCTATCTTTTTTAAGGTCAAAAGACATCTTTGTGTCCTAACCCTAATTTTTAAGCTAAGATGACTATTTTGGCTTATTCTAATTATATAAATTAAAATATCACTTGGAAAATTGTGCGAATAATTTTAGTAGGTTTCCTATGGTCAGAGAGGTTTACGAAAAATGTCTTGATGATTTGAATTATTTTGTACCTTTCTGCAGTAAATTAAGTGTAGATATCTTGCGTTAATTTTTGTAAACTAAATACTAATAAAAATTTTACAAAATCAATTTCACATTGTGTATAAAAATCATATTTATCCACTATAAAAATTTAAAAATTATTTGACTAAGTTTGAGCATTAAAGTTGATTTTCTAGAAAACCTTGAATTTTTGCACAAAAATAATTCTATTAAATTAAATACACTTAAAAAAATATGAAAATTTTTTTCTAACTTCCTTGTGATTAGGAGCACTTAGGAAAAATAAAGGTTATTTTGATAAAAATACTTGATTTTTGAGCTATATTTCAAATTAAAAATGATTAAAAATAGATTAAAATTTCATAAATACAAAAATACTTCAAAATGTGCCTAATTATTATTTGATCACTTAGAACTCATTAAAATATTTTTCCTAATTTTTTTAAGTTAAAACAAATTTTTGAAAGCTTAGAAATTAATTTTCCTCATTCCCCATTAAAATAATTATAATAAATAAATTTGCTATCATAAAAATAAAAAAATTGTTTATCTGAGTTCGCTAACCTCAAGGAGGTTAATAAAAATATAAACAAAATTTTGGTAAATAAAACATTATTTTATATTTAGTTAAATTATTTAATTTGATTCATAATTAAATCATAATGATTTAGTTCAAAAAATCATTGAATTTTGTCTATGTTTTTTGTGACTTAAGGGGGACATCTAGTAATTTTCTCATGGATAAAAACTATATTTTTGGATAGTTAAGTTAAATCAACTTTGAAAATACTTCATTTTAAATTTAAATGATTATTTAAATTAAATTAAATTTTGAAAACCCGCATTTTCTCCTCTGATGCTTTAATTGACCCATAGATAGGACACTCTAAATTTCTAAAGTCATTTGAATTTTGAATAACGAGTTATGAGGTGAAGAGCCCCAAAGGCAGAAGGGAAACTTTAGGTTTTAGCGCCTTAATCAAAATTTAGGATTAATTAAGGATGAAAATGGTAATTTTGATCCTAATGAAGGTTTTTGGATGGTTGAAATACAATGGGATTAAAAGGTAGGAACTCACTTGCCATGTTTTCTATAATAAGACCAAAATTGTAATTTTCTCTATTATCATGACTTGGAAGTAAATCAAAATTATAAAAATCTCAAGTGATGGGTTCGAGTTAGAAAGATAATACTTCATTAATTTTAAGCCCAAAATTGATGACAATGTAAACTTTCAATAAGAATGCATGCCATTTAAGTTAAAATTTTGTTAGTTACCATTTCACCTATGTTGATTATTTAGGGCTTGATAGTGACCTGGGCTTGACATTTAAACTGATTTGATTGTATTTAGAAGATAACTTGATTAATGATTAACACCTTTTTACACTACAAGCTCGATTCTAACTTTGGAAAATAAAACCTTTACTTACTTAAATTTACCTTAGGGGAACCCACCCACATAACTCTTAAATGAAATATCGATTGATTAATTGAGTGCCCTAGCATTGGGATAAATAAAATATCAAGTTTCCCTAAGCAATGGAATAACCTTAGCTTAATCATGGATGATTAATAAAATGATATGATAAAATTAAAATGAACTCAAAATACTTCAAGAAATCTTCAAAGTGGTTCAAGTTCATGCTCCAAGCACTTTGAAATCTCTTAAATATTTTGAAGGACAAATTAAACTTTCCATGTTTTGTTCTAAATACATCCACTAAGATCTTCCAAGACTCAATAAGGTCATAACTTGGGGTTTGGTAGCTGCACTTTCATCTACTCCTGCAATTTGAACTCCTTGGAAAAATTATATACATATTGTCAAAGCTAACATTTCAGGTGGAGGAGCGGGAAAAATCGACAGGTATACTTTAAATTATTGCATTTACTTTTTTGCACCTCTTGTTTCTTTTCTTGCATGCTTAAGGTCACCCTGCATGTCAAAACCAAAACTAAAATTTAAATAAGATAAAATTTACCGTACAAATGTCCAAATATAAGATAACTCAAAATTTAATCACAAACAAAACAACAACAAAAAATTGCAACTACATTAAAACATCTCTATCAGATAATCAGGAATCCCTCAGAGGAGGTAACATATGGTTGCTAATGAGATTTCCCATGGTCTGAATGAAAGTATGGAACTCATTGAGTTGAGTTTAGTAAATTCATTTGGACTAAGTGAATCCGAAAGAAAATAGTGGTACCTAAACAAAGGAATCGTAGGATTCTACCAGTGTCACTCTAGTAAATTTTAACATCCCCCATAATATTTAAATAAACATGACCTTATGAAACATTTTACTTGACATCAAGACTTGAAACATTAGAAATTTAAACTTGTCACGAAGAGGATCTTGGAGCTAGCATTATGGGGAGCACAGCCATCTTCAACAGTAAAATATGTCTACACAAACTAAACCATTCTTTAGAATTAAACAATAAGCCATAAGATTTCAAGGTTGTCGGCCTAATGCGACATAAATCCTCAACTTATCTTTAGGCTTTTGTATAGCCTTGCTATACAAAATAAGCCCTAACTATCTTTAGGATTCTATGATTTTCGTTCGTTACGACTTAAACCCTCATATCTTCCAAGCTATTTTTGTGATCGTTTCACACAGATTTAAGCCCTAATTCAAAAAACTAGAGGAGAACCCCGGTGATTTCCCAAGCTATCCTAATGTTGGCTTTAGTTTTGAGGAGAAGTATTTAGGTGTTTCATCCTGCCAATTTTATTAGTTAGGGCTTACATTCGTGTGAAACGATCACACAAATAGCCTGGAAGATGTGAGAATTTAGATCATGAAAAATGACAACCTCGTAATCTTAAGCGAGTAAGGGTTTATATTGTATAGCAAGGCTATACAAAGGCCTAAAGATAAGGTGAGGATTTATGTTGCATAAGCAAGGAACCTCAAAGTCCTATGGCTTTGTTGTTTAAGTCTAAGGAAGATTTGTTTAGTTGGGGAAGATAGGTTTTGTTGTTGAAGATGGCCATGCTGCCCACCAGCAAGCTCCAATCTCCTTGCCGCAACAAGTTTGAGTTATATAGTGTGTCAAGTTATAATGATAAATCAGTTGGCCCTATGGTTGAAGTTTTTAAATTTTATGAGGGCATATTAAAGTTGATTAGAGCGACACCGATTAGGATCCTATGGTTCCCTTGTTCCGGCATCACTATTTTTTATTGGATTCACTTAGTCCAAATGAACTTACTAAACCCGGCTTAATGAGTTCCATAACTTCATTTAAACTTTGGGAAGCCTCGTTAGCAACCGTAGGTTACCTCCTAAGAGGAATTCCTGATCATCCGATAGAGACATCTTAATTTAGTTGAAGTTGTAGTTTTATTTGATGTTTGTGATTAAATTTTGAGTTATTTTATTATTTGAATGTTGTGGAGGTGAATTTTATCTTGGTTAATTTTACTTTTGATTTTGGTTATGGTTATGTGGCTATCCTGATGGTTTTAGTTTTCATGCAGGGTGACATTGTTGTTTAGCAGACAAATTTGTAGGTATAAAAGTAGAGTATTAAAGAAAAAGAAAGACAACGCTGAAAACTGTAAATGTATACCTGGCGAGTCTTCTCGTTCCACCACCTGAAACTTAAAATGCATGTTAAGGCAGTTTATATGAAAGGTGAATTTTTGGTAATCTTCCTAACCCTATGCCATATCTTGGTGAGTCCTTAAAAGTTTAATTAAGGATGTTTTCATTGAGCGAAGAATATTAAGTTTAATAGGCCTCTGAGGTATCCAACACGTTAGGAGGGCGAAGCAGGTCCATGCCTCCCTCTCACCGACTAGTGAAAAGCCTTGAGTTCAATTAAACTTATTATGTTGCTCAATGGTTCATCCTATAAATACCCTTATTACTCAGTGAGCACTGATGTCTCAATTATCCCTAAGAATAGGGTAATTATCACTTATCATTTAATTTGAAAATTATGTGGGTGAAGACCCTTAAAGAGGCAAGTTAGTGTAATTTGAACACTTAGCCAAATTTTTAATCTAATTGGGCTTAGTGGTGTTTCAAGGATGTTTGATTTAATTATTTTTATTTCTCTAATCCTTGTTTAATCAATTGTTTGATTTAGCCTAAGTCGTTATTAAGCCCTTAAGACCTAGGTGAGTGTCTTAATTGGTCTTGAAAAGGGTTAAGCTTTAAGTGGTCATGATTCATGATTTGGATTTTATTTAAAAATCCAGATAGGGGTATTAAATTGATTAATTATTGACTTCAAAATTCATACCCCTAAGTCCATAATCATTTAATTTTAATAAACTTCCAAATTTTAATAATTTAGAAATTTATTAACTTATCTTTTTTTAATGAGGAAAGTGAAATTGGTTTCTACCACTTAACCCCTTGTGTTTCAAGCATCAAATAAATTGATTAAGATCAGAGCTTTCAAATTTTTAATGATTTAGAAATTTATTAACTTATCTTTTTAATGAGGAAAGTGAAATTGGTAATACCAATTAAACCCTTGTGTTTCAAGCATCAAATAAATTGATTAAGATCAGAGGTTACCCATTCCCCTCCTTGACTTAAGCCTAAATGTTAATTAAGGCTAAATTTCCAAAATTACACATTTGCCCCTAAGGCTCTAACACTTCATAAATTTAGTAAAATTAAATTCAAATGACTTTGAAATTTTTATCCTACCTCATTCATGGGTCAATTAAGATCCTCCTTGAATTAAGCCTAAATGTTAATTAAGACTAAATTTCCAAAATTACACATTTGCCCTTAAGGCTCTAACACTTCATAATTTATCAAATTTAATCTAAATGACTTTGAAATTTTTATCCTACCTTATTCATGGGTCAATTAAGACATTAGAGAAGAAAATGTGATTTTTCAATTTCAATGACTTTGAAATTTTTATCCTATTTCATTCATGGGTCAATTGAGACATCAGAGGAGAAAATGTGTACTTTGAAATTTTTATCCTACCTCATTCATGGGTCAATTGAAACATCAGAGGAGAAAATATGATTTTTAAAAATTTAATTTTATTTTTTATCCTACCTCATTCATGGGTCAATTGAGACATCAGAGGAGAAAATGTGATTTTTAATTTTCTCCTACCTCATTCATGGGTCGATTAAGACATCAGAGGAGAAAATGTGATTTTTCAAAATTTAGTCCTACCTAATTCATGGGTCATTTAAGACATCAGAGGAGAAAATGTAATTTGTCAAAATTTAATTTAATTTATGTAATTATTTTCATGCAAAAATAGGATTTTTTAAAGAAAATTCCTAACTTGACCACGGTAATTTCTAATCCCTTGAAATTTTTATTGATGGTAGAACCAGACCAAGTAAGACTTTTGATAAAATTGCATAATTTTTTGAATTCACTGTGATTTATTAGAATTATTTTAAGTTCTGGGCTATTTAATAAAAATAAAATATTTTAAATAGTGAAAATTAAGTTTTCTATTTTTGAAAAATTTCTGTGAGGTGATAGAGCATAGAGGAGAAAATTTCATATTTTTTTGGTTTTTCTTTGATTTATCGGAATAATTTTAGTGAAAACTCCTTTTTAGCTTTTAAAAAATTATTTTTAAGCTTTGAAATTCAATATCATTATTTAGAAAATCAGGAAAAATATTTTAATTGTTCCTAAATAATTAGGAAGCAATTTAAAATATTTCCATGAGTTTTATTATTTTTGTGATTTTTATGGATTTTTAATTATTTAAATATTTAAAAAGGCAAAAATTAAATTTTTATTTAAATATCATTTTATTTTTATAAAATATCCTTGATCATAGAGAACTCAAAAAACTAAGTTTCATAATATTTTTAGTTACATTTTGATTTTTAAAAAATCATTTAAATGTCAAGAGTGGTATTTATCTTTAAAAATCAATTTAAGTTGTAAAATGAACACAAAATATTTTGCAATTTTTATGCTGAGTTCTCTAGATCATAAATCACAGTAGAAATAAAAAATCAAGTCATTTAAATGTTTAAATTTTCCAAAATTAATTATCTTAGTGATTTAGTGTTTATAAAATTTAAGTGCATTTTAAATGACTTAACCCATGGAATTATTTCCAAAAGCTCCTCTAGTTATAGTGGACCTTCCAAAATTGCATTTTAAATGACTTGAACCATGAAATTATTTTCAAAGGTTTCTCTAGTCATGGTGGACCTTGCAAAATTTTCTTAAGATTTTCTAATATTTTCTAAAGTTAATTATCTTAGTGATTTAGTATTTGTAAAATTTAAGGACATTTTAAATGACTTGACCCATGAAATTAGACCTTCCAAAATTTTCTTAGAAATTTTTAATCAATATGATAATTTCCATGATTATTTTAAAGGATTAATGTGAAAAAACTTGAAAAATATGGATCTCTGTATAGGAACTCATCTGACTTTGGAAAAATAATTTATGCATCAAATGGACTTGAAATTTAATCAACATTATTCTCCTCTGTTCACTGAGCAAGTGAGTATTTTTTTTTATTTTTGTGATTTTTCTACACAAAATTATGTATTTTTGAAGTTTTGGGGATTAAATAAATAAGAAAATGCCTCTATTTTCCTTCTTATCCATGTCAACCTCATACGGGTCGAACAGGCCACGTGTCCCTGTGTGATTGGCGCCTCCAGCCAGCTCATTCCTGCCCATCTCAGACTGCGATCTGTCCAACGCGATCAGGGCCACCCGATCAATACACGCTCGATCTGACGGTCACGGGTCATCGTCTCAAATAAATTGGATCCGAAAATCGTCCATTATAAAATGTTAATATCTCACTCAATTCTTAATGAAATTGGGTGAATTTTTTTTTAAATGCTCGTATTGACAAGTAAAACACATCCATGCGATTGATAAACCCTTAGATTAACTTTATATTCAAAAATAATTAAAATAAGCTCGGTTTAGGGTTAACTTTGAATACCTTGGTCCAAGAGGCGTAGCCTCAATTGGATGCTTGTAGAAGCTTTATGTGAGTGCCAGAAGCCTAGGGATGGAGCCTTTCTTCGTGGTGAAATGCCTAGACCCAAATTCGATCAAGGCCGATTTTGGGGTTTGGTCGAAGTCCACCTTAGAGTGGTCGGATGATGGGGCTTTTATGGGGGATCTTCTTCTCTTGATGTTGGGATGGTGTGGGTGTAATTAATTTGAATTTGGTGGAGGTTTGGAGGATGCCCTCTTTTGGCCTTGAAATTGAGCTCCAAAATTGAACTCAAGCAATGGATTTGAGTGCCTAAGGAAGGTTTGGTTAAGCTCAAGAGGTCTCCAGGAAGCTCTTGAAGAAGTTTTATAGTCTTCCCAAAGAATTTCCAGCTCTCTCTTCTTTTTCCATGCAGGGGGAGTTTAAAAAAAATGGCTTAGGCTGGCTGTCAAGGCCAATTGAGGGGTGCATTTGGTTGCTTATGTGGAGGGCAAAGAAGCTCCAACGAGCAGCTGGGCAGATTTGGCCTTTGGGTTTGAATTTGATGAAAATCCCTTGTCTTAGCCATGGTTTTGGCCATTTTCCAACCACCAAGGTGGCTGACCAGCCAGGCATTAGTCACCTCTTGGCTCAGGAAAGTAAGGGGGTGGCTAATGATGATTATCTCCCAAGGGTAAGTGATGATGTTGGAGATATTTCAAGTTAGGATACAACAATGGGTAAAATCCCTTAATTTAGGGATCCATTGGTCCATAGCTTGTCATGGCAATTTTAGGAGGGTTTAACCTGGTCTTTAGGAAGGATTTTGTGGCTGTGAAATCATTACTTTGGTGGCTTAGACAAGGTTAAGTCAATTGTTGGAGAAAGGGTCCAAATGAGCGGAAATGAACAAAGCTTGAGTTTGGGCTAGGCTATCCATGTCAATTGGCCTAATTAAGTGTTGCATTTGGTGTAGATTATCATAAGGAACAACTTTAGTGAAGTATGGAAGTGGTTTTGAACTCAATTGAAGGGTCAATTTGAGGGAATTTTGAACTTTTATCAATTTGGTCATGTTGGGCTAGGCTTGGGTCTAGCTTGGGTTAGCCTTGGGCTAAGTACAAATTTATTGTTATAAATAGTCAATAGGGACCTCATGAAGAGTTTCCAACATGAATTGGATGCCATATTTGAGATTAAGGCAATCAATAGGGTGAAATTTAGGGACTTAGCCAATTTGGGGCTAAATTTTGGAATTTTGGATTTAGGCCAAAATTAAATGGATTTGAGACTTCACCAATGCCAATTGATGGGTGATTTTGATGTATAGGTTCAATTTGGTTCAATTTGATGATATTAGGTCATATGGTAAAAATTTATGGGTGATTTTGATTTAGATTTTGCAACATTAATTGAGGTCAATTGACTAGGTTATGGGTTCAATTTGGTGAGATTAGGTCAGATGGTCAAAATTGGGGTTTTGACCCAAATCAAAATTGGGCTCAAATGATGGACCGATTGAGCTTGGATTTGGTTTATTTTGGTCATATCAAAAGTTAGTTTGAGTTTAGGATTGGAATTGGGGTCAANAAAATGGTCAATAGGGACCTCATTAAGAGTTTTCAACATGAATTGGTTACCAATTTGGAGGTTAAGGCAATCAATTGGGTGAAATTTGGGGACCTAGCCAATTTGGGGCTAAATTTGGGAATTTTGGATTTAAGCCAAAATCAAATGGATTTGAGACCTCAACAAGGCCAATTGATGGTTGATTTTGATGTATAGGCATGTTATAAAGATTTTTCAACATTAGTTGAGGCCAATTGACTAGGTTATGAGTTCAATTTGGTGAGATTAGGTCATATGGTCAAACTTGGGGTTTTGACTCAAATCAAAATTGAGCTCAAATCATGGACCAATTGAGCTTGGATCTGGTTTAATTTGGTCATATAAAAGGTGAATTTGAGTTTAGGGTTGGAATTGGGGAAATTGAGATCAAATTGATGGGCATTTGAGTTGGAGTAGGGGAAATTTGAGTCTTTAAAGGGCAATTTAAGGGTTTTGGTTGAAGATGGTCAAATTGGCCAAATTGGGTCATGTCATAGTTGAGAGAAATGAAATTGGGAATATTTAGGGATTATTGGGATTTTCTGAGGATTTTTAGAATTTTTGGTCCAAGAGGGGTATTTTGGTAATTTGGGGGTGTTTTAGGGGTAAAAGGCCAAGATNAGGGAGATCTGTGTCTTTAAAGGGCAATTTGGGGATTTTGGCTAAAGATGGTCAAATTGGGCAAAGTGGGTCATGTAGTAGTAGAGAGAAATGAAATTGGGAATATTTGGGATTTATTAGGATATTCTGGAAATTTTTGGAATTTTTGGGATTTTGAGCTGTAGAGGGGTATTTTGGTAATTTGGAGGTATTTTAGGGGTAAAAGGCCAAGATGGGTATTTTGGTCAGGTTGAGGTACCAACCATCACCAATAAGCCATAGACCATTGGAAACCTCATTTTGGGTCCTCTACATAGTGGTCTTAGCTAAATCATAGCCTAGGGCTAGTAGGTTTAGGGGACCATCTANTAAGCCATGGACCAATGGAAACCCCATTTTGAGTCCTCTGCATAGGGGTCTTAGCCAAACCATAACCCTAGGGCTCGTAGGTTTAGGGGACCATCTACATGAGTATCCCAAAAGATCAAGGGATCTAGGCTAGAAATTGATTTTAGGGGACCATCTACATGAGTATCCCAAAAGATCAAGGGATCTAGGCTAGAAATTTGAGTAAGGGTTGTGAGTTATTGTGGGTGCAGATAAGTTTAGTGAGTGTCTTAGCTCCAGACCAACACCCAAGGTCAACCCTAAGGTCCAGCAATCTTNGCCATGGAACAATGGAAACAACATTTTGGGTCCTCTACATAGTGGTCTTAGCCAAACCATAGCTCAGGGCTAGTAAGTTTAGAGGACCATCTACATGAGTGTCTCAAAAGATCAAGGGATCTAGGTTAGAAATTTGAATTAAGGGTTGTGAGTAAATGTGGGTGTATATAAGTGTAGTGAATGCCTTAGCTTTAGACCAACACCCAGGGTTAACCTTAAGGTTCAACAGTCCTAAGGGTTACTCATCTTGAGTTTCCCTCATAGTGATCCCACCAACTAAATGCTAAAGGTTAGGACCAATATGTGGAACTTCAAGTTGAGTAAAGAAGAGGGTAGAATTTCTAATGGTGAGATTGAGAGCAATATGTGGAACTCCAAGTTGAGTAAAGAAGAGGGTAGAATTTCTAATGGTGAGGTATTTAGAGGTTGAGAACAATATGTGGAACTCCAAGTTGAGTAAAGAAGAGGGTAGAATTTCTAATGGTGAGGGTTGAACCAATATGTGGAACTTCAAGTTGAGTAGAGAAGAGTTTGGAATTTCTAATGGTGAGGGTTCATTTTCTAGTTGTCTAAGAATAGTCAATACAAAAGTCCTATGGCTAGACCTTAGGCTACTAAAGAGGAAAAACTAAACCTCAACCAAAAGTGAGGTCAACANACCTTATGGCTAGACCTTAGACTATTAAAAGGGAAAAAAACTAAACCTCAACCAAAAGTGAGGTCAACATATATCCTATTTCAGACAGTCCTTGGGTGAGACCAATTCACTGCGTTCTTAAGAAAGGGGGTGTGAATGTCGTTACAAATGAGAATAATGAGTTAATACCAATAAGAAAAGTCAATGGTTGGGGAATTTGCGTTGATTGTAAAAAAGTAAACTCAACCATCATGAAAGATCACTTTCCTTTACCCTTTTTGGACCAAATGTTTGATAGACTAGTTGGACACAAATATTTTTGCTTTTTAGATGGATATACCAGCTATCATAAATAACCTACTGCTCTGAAGGATCAAGAGAAGACTAAATTTACTAGTCCTTAAGGTACTTTTACTTTTTGAATAGTGCCCTTTAGTTTATGTAATGTACCTGTGACATTTTGAAGATGTATCATATCAATTTTTAGTGATTTAATTGAAAAGGAATATAATTCTTTATGAAATTTTTTTTGTTTTTGAAATTTTATTTGAAAATATGTCTATATCATTTAGAGAAATTTCTAGAATGATAGGATAAGACGAATTTAATATTAAACTGGGAAAAAGGTCAAGTTATGGTTGCAGGAGGAATTGTACTATAAAATTTCAAAAAATGACATGGAAGTAGATCTAGGAAAAATTCAAGTTATAGCTAACCTACTGATGTGAGTGGATTTAATGTGTTAATTTTGCAAATATTTTTCAAATTTACAAAATACACATAACAGATACATTAATGAATATGCAAATTAATCCCAACAAATAACTTTAGTTAAAATAGTTTTATCTTTTAAAAATCTTTAAACTACCAAATCCCTTTTAAAAAAAGCGTAAGTATACGTATCACTCAAGTAATAAAGGGCTCTAATGGATTCTTAAATATCGATTCCACAGGAAAGTTTGAAATGCCTATAAATAAGTTCTTAAGATTATAATGTAAAGTACAATTTTTAAAACTACACAAAAAAGTTAAGTGCAATGTTTGAATATTTAGTAACAAGTGAATGCTAATTAAAATGCAGTTGAACGACAAAGTTAACTTTTATGCTAAACTTTCAAAAGTAAACTTACAGAAATTTAACTTAGTTTTTGTGATTGAAAGTTCAAATTTAAGAAAGCATTATTCCCCTTTACAATGAGTATATAGATTGTGAAGAAATTAAAATCATTTAAAAATNATCCAAGAAGATATTGAACCAAATCTAGAACGCGTCAAAACAAACCTCCGTTCAGAGTCTTCAGCCTGCTAATCCCGAGATGAAGATTTCGCCACAAGATCCGTCATTATCAAAGACAAAGAGAAAGAAGAATGCCATGGTGAAAATTGATAGCACGGAGGGTAGGATAGGGGCTTCCTCTTCTAGATTGGTTGTCTCGAATTCGGGGAAGAAAATCCTTGAACCCCTGACTTTATATGATTAACTTTTTGCCCCTCCGGGGTCTTATAAATATAACGATCATGATTTTGGCTACGTTTTAACTGTTTATAGTGATGACGTAATTGATTATGACCAATCTAAATTTGATCTCGATTCCTAAAACGATCCTTAAATCATAGTTAAGTCCGGCAAACTCGCTAACAAGATCGAAGAAGACATCAACGATAACAACTATGAAGGCACCAAGAGTGAGGAGTCAAGACTTGAGCATCACGGTGCACCACTTGCCATCAACTTAGATATTTCCGAAAAATAAGAAACACCAAAAAATTCAACAAAGGTACCTCAAGAAGAAATAAATACAGAAATAAACTTGAGGAGCGGGAAAGTGTTACCCCAATAACAACTCCAGCGGATAAAGGAAAATAAATAATAACTCGTGAAGAACTACATCCACCTCCACCAGTGGAAGAACCACACAACCAAGTGAAAATTGGAGGACCACATAAAGTGTATTACAACATGCTAGCTCATCTTAAGAAGTTGCTGGCCCGATTAAGCATCTATGATGCTCTAATCCTAACAAAGGAGATGAGAGAGTTTCTGGTTACAATGTTGCTCGACGCAAAGATTTGCTTCACTCAGTTGGCCAGCACATCCTCAGATGAAGTTTGCTCGCTGAAAGAACAGCCTAGGGTGACCTTCACCGATGAAGATTTGTTGCTCAGTACCGCCGACCACAACTGACCACTCTACATCTCCGTTAACATTGGCAGATTTGTGTTGTCCAGAGTTTTAGTAGATCCTGGAGCATCACTCAACTTAATGAGTCTACAAACATTGGCCTATTTGGTCATCAAAGCTCAGAAACTTACAGCCAATAAAATGATGTTAAGAGGATTCAACCAAAAGGGAGAAAGAGCCCTTAGATCGATTACATTGTTTATGAAGGTTGGGGAACTAGCAACAACCGCCAAATTTCATATCGTCAATGTCGAGAATTCTTTCAACGCTCTACTTGGTCGACTGTGGATTCATGAACACAACATGGTTCCATCGTCTCTACACTAGTGCATCAAGTACTATAAGGAAGGACAAGAACATTACTTCAAAGGAGATCTACAACCGTTTTTAGTTTATGAAGTTGGCATTCATGAAGATGCTGCCTACTACGCGCCTCCAAGGAAAACTATCTTCTCTCGCGAAATTGTAACAAACAAAAGTAAAGATCTAGAAGAAGTACAATGGCAGGGCCCTTCAACTCCACTTTAGGGAGCTTCCACTACTCTCTTACAATAAGTTGGTGGAGCTTCTTTTCATTCACGCACCTGAGGTCGTGGCTGGGGACGTAAACGAGGAAGAACCATGTCGGCAATATTTTTGGTGTGGGGTTTGCCCGTAAGAAGCTGTCGGTCATCGAAATTAAAATCCCGTTGC
>JXCR01145748.1:0-18022 GCA_002079205.1 Phalaenopsis hybrid cultivar
ACAGCTTGAAGTTCTGTCTCTTTTTTAAAATGAAGTTGAGTCTTGTTTGCCCTGCTTTAAAGGTGCTGTAACTGTAGCTTTATAATCTTCTTAGCAGTTGTATAGAATATCCGCTCTGCTGCTGTTGAGAGTAAACGTGTTATTTGAACGCATATATTGAGGNATTAGCAGTTGTATAGAATATCCGCTCTGCTGCTGTTGAGAGTAAACGTGTTATTTGAACGCATATATTGAGGAATATGAAATATTCATAAATTAGTTTAGTATTTTTTAGGTTTTAGAGTTTGAAATGAAATTAATTTATTTATTGAAATTATTTTTTAAAAAGAAATTTACGTACGCAACACAATATTTATGTATTAACACCTGAAGTTTTAATATTGACATCAATAACCACTCGATGCTATAAAAATAGTGATGGTATTTTTGATGTGATGTTGATTTTAGTGAAATACATATAAATAGGAATGTTTTGGTGCTAGATATATAAATATATAAGAATTGTGTGCTATGTATGTAAATGCCCCTTCTTTTTGAAAAAAAATTATAGGATTATAGGGAGCTATTTAGATTGAAAAATTAGAACTAATTTGATATATTTGATCTGCTTATTTCTATGTAAATATGACTTATGGCTTATAAGTTACTAGGAATAAGCAACAAATATGAGCAAAAAGGCCTAAAGTTTGCATCAAATAATTTTAATTTTGGACGGTACGTAATGTAGCAAAATTTTGTCATGGTCATATTTTAGCTTTGAATTATATGATCCATATGAATATGGTTTTTAGTTATCATTTGTAACAATAAATTATGTAGTCTAATCTTGAAATCAAAATTGAACAACTGTGAATTATCTTTATTTTTTTCAAAGATTAAGGCTCCGTTTGGGGCAGCATGTTTGGTGCAGTTGCATTTTGAAAACTTGGTCATGTCGTTTGTTTGGTGTGTTCGCTTAGCTTATTCAAATAAGCGGTTTGGGATTTTAATAAACGCAGCCGTGGGATCGACCTTGTGACCCGCTTTCTTTCCTCCACTTATCACCCTTAGTTCCTCCTCGCTCGACCCCCGAATGTGTTTTCCGCCCTGCGTGATTCCTCTTTCGTCTCTCTCCCTCGATTGCTTCTCTCTCGCGATTAGCGTTGCCCTTCACTTCTTCCTTCTCCGATCCTTGGTTATTGTGCTCTATATGTACTTTTCGATAGAATGACTTTCTCTATGCGATTTCTGGCAATTTTTCGATGGAATGATATTCTCTATGCTATTTTTCAAAGGAATGGTTTTTTTTTAATGTAATTTTTTGTTTTTTCGATGGAATTTGGAGAATGGGTGAAATTATATCCTTGATTTGAAGATAACAAGTTTTTGACTGTTCATTTGAAAAGGGTGCTTATTCGTAGATAGCAAATTTTTGGGTGCCATGTATGTCATTGCCTCAAATGAAAATAATTGGATGGGGTTCCGTCAATTTGTTTGATGTTTGTGTCACAATTTGAAAATTGGATGTAAAAGAGAGTTTGGTTTGTTCATAGCATTCTATCGGGTGTCCGGTTTGCAGTTGCACCTATTCAATACTACACATTTTTTTTTTCTTTTATGCTTCAGCTATGAATTGAAAAATGGATGAAAGAGGATGCTTCATTTGAAGATGGCAATGTTTCGGGTGGCCTGTATGTAATTGCATTGTAGCAATCTTGATTGGTGGACATAAGGTATTGCTGTGTTTTCATTGTTAAATTACATTATACAATTTTACTTAAAAAATTAATTTACAATTTACAAATTTACATTAAAATATTAATTTACAATTTTACTCCTAAGTTCCTAATTTTTCATTTATGTTTTTAATGAAAATTAATATTTTAAAGTTTAAATTTATTACCCGCAATTTTCTAGCCATTTTCAACTTTAATTTCCATTTTTTTTGTTCTTTTATAATTATTCTTAAATATAATTATAAAATTTGGTGAAAATTGGTCATTTTCAGTTTNTGTTCTTTTATAATTATTCTTAAATATAATTATAAAATTTGGTGAAAATTGGTCATTTTCAGTTTTGGGATTTTTTCTAACCTTGGAAAATTCATAGGTTGTTTCCAAGGACGAAAGTAATGTCCTTTGTGAATTTCATAATCTTTTAGATTTTATTTAATTTTTCATAATTTAAATAACTCAAAAAAATTTAATTAATTAAAAATTAAATATAGATGAATTATTATCAATTTTATTTTTTTTATTTTCTCCTTGGTCTAATGAGTTTGGGGATATTTTCTTTTTTATTTTTGTTATTTTTCTAGGTGGTGATATGCATTTTTAACGTTTATTAAGATTTTTGGAATTTAGTTAAATAGAAAATCCTATTTTTCTACTTATCCAACACGATGCCAGCTGAAATGTCAAACTCCTCAAAACTCCACGCGATGAGTGTGGATTCGCAGAACGTACAAGCGGATGCTGAGATGGCTTGTAGTTCAGTCCTTTTCATATGGACAAATCAGTGGTCTATCTTGATCGATGACGTCCATTTCCGATACATGAAAATGGATGACATCGGTTCATCATCTTTGCGGGACAATTAACCAAGAACTATTTCCAGTTAAACCGTAAGATTTCACTAGATTTTCCACCAAACTTCATGATTATTGTTCCTAAAGCTTCATCGCGTTTAAAGGAACACATCTATATGACTAAAGTAGCACGGTGTTAACATTTCTTTAATAAAAGACAAGACTCGAGTCTCGTTTTAGGTTTCACGAAGCATACCTTAGCCCAAGAGATTTGGCCTCAATTGAGTTTGGCAGCCATGTTCGTGATGACCTTGCAAAGCTCCTTCGGGTTTCAATTCGGAATGAACTTAAGCCTATGTATGTTCTTGGTAAAAGGTGGCTCGGCTTCGACTTAGAGTAGGTTAGAGGCCTTGGGTTGGCTGAATTTTTGTTAGGGAAGTGTCGTGAGGACCTTAGGAAGGTTTTAGGACAATTAAGTTGGAGTTTTGATAGGGTTTATGTCAACCCAAAATTTTCCCTGGTTTTGGCCTAGGAAATTAGGATTCCCTAGTGGATTTCAAAGATTTAGATGGTGGGGGATCAACTGTCTAGGGGATAGGGAGTAGTTTTGTTGTTGAGTGCAAGTGAGTTTAAGGGCTCTATATGAAGTTAAAGTCCTCTTGAGATCTCTCGGGTAAGGGCTTTAAATAGCCATTGGAGGCCTTTAGGAGTCTTATGGCCTATTGGAGAGGATGAGTGGTGGCTCAGGAAATGCTAGAGGAGCTCAGAGGATAACTCCATCCATGAATTGTCAACATTTCCCATTCCCCATGGTGTGCTCCTCATGAAGCCTAATATGGAGAAGAAGGTGGCGATGGTGAACTATTGGTCCTATTGGCAAGCCATTGAGGTGGATAAAGAGCTCAGCTGTTAGCTGGCTGACCAGACAAATTTTGTTCAAGGAGATGGAGTCACCTTAGCTTGGACTTTGGTCAAAATTTGTGGCTTTAGGTGTCTTGAAGTGTTTAATAAGTTTTTTGTTCATTATGGGTCTTATTGAGTTATGGGTGACCCAAAAAAAATGAACCAAAGAAGATCTCAGGCTTGGGACTTTATGGATGGGTTTGTGTTTCTATTGATGGGCTTGGATTAAGCCTTTCATGAAATTTTTAATTAATTAATTAATTTAATCAATCCCAAGATGATTAGCTATTGATCATAAGTTTGACCATTTGGGTTCAATTGGGCATGGAATTAGTCATGTGGTGTTGAGTTGACCATATGCTCAAAGTATGGACCATGTAGGGTTGGTTTGATAATATGACCAATTTGTTGACCATGGGACCCAAGGTTGACCAATGGTCAATGTGGTGATCATTAAGTCCAGGGTTGACCAAAATGTCAATGTGGTGACCATATGGTCCAGGGTTGATCAAATGGTCAATGTGGTGATGTGGGGTTTATGGATAAATGTTACTAGCTCTCTTTCCTAAGACGGATTTGATAATAGTGATAGTTTTAGGACTTTTAGAAAATTCCTTGGGATCTTGAGTTGATTTGAGTGACTCGGTGCATGTCTTATCCATAGATGTTGATTTAGGGTAAATCCTCACAAAAGTGAGGTCAACTGGGGGTGGGTGGTGGCTGTGCTGGGGATTGGGTGGTAGCTATGCTGGGAGTTTGGGTGGTGGATGTGCTGGGGGTTTGGGTAGTGTATGGGTTGGGGTGGGTGGTGGCTGTGCTAGGGGTGATGGCTGTGTTGGGGGTTGAAAATTAAAGAAGTTGCTTCATCGGCCATGTGGGATAGGGATGTCACACTCATATTTTCCAACCTGTCATAAGGAGGTTGAGTTGGGAAATAGACCCTCCACCTATGTTAACAATGAAGGGTGAAAAAATATTATAAAGAAGTTTAAGGAAGTGACAGGAAGGGAGTAAGACTGTTGCAATTTAAGTATAAGTGGGACCAGTTGAAAAATGACTAGAAACTATCGGCGGGTTGGGATCCAATCAAACAAATTATTAATGTTTCAGATGAATGGTGGACTAAGAAATTAAAGGTAATAACCAATCCATTAAAGACTTATTTTTCCTTACTTTATCCTACTAGGTTGTTTGAAGCAGTAATCTTAACCATATGTTGCAGGTAGTGTCAACCATAAAAAAAAATCAAATTCAGTGGAAATGAACTAGATCCGGAAGAGAAGTTGGACTGCATGTTTAATGGCGTTGTGGCAACAAGCGCTCATGCGCTCACCTTAAGTGAGCAAGCGTTTGCAAGTATTTTATAGGACTTGGAGGTTGAGCAGCTAAGTGGCTTTGGTGAGGGCCCAAGCCCAAACTAAAAGGAACTTGAGTCCACATGTATGTAAAAGCATCCTAGGTTGGAGAAAAGGAAAAAAGAAGGTGTTGCATTCGTCAGAAGCCAACTAATAAAACTGGTGGATGCGTGCACAATTCAGGTTGGTACTTCACATGACACCTCCATAGACGACTTTCTCTGAGTTCTTGAGGAAACGCTTGAAGTTTATGGGGATATACCGTTGTATCTAAAGTCCTTGAAGTTGCTAGAGGAACCGACTCGTAAACAAATAGTCCTTGAAGTTGCTAGATCCCCTTTGACCGTAGGGTCGATTATTTTTTTTAATGGATAGGAAGGTCACTTGATTTTGTTGAGTTATTATTGTACAACTATGGTTTTTTTTTTGTTTTTTTCATCAGATTTGGGTTATTTTTCTTTCTAGTTTAAACAATTTATATGCTTCTCTGTATTTATGTCTTCTCATTGTGCCCTATCTCTAGATTTTATATGTTATGTTAACATTGTATGATTCAAACATATTACCTGAACAAAGCACTTACTTAGCATGGACTCGCAAAGAGAAAGCCTGAGAAGAAAAATTGCAGTGGCATTATGTTTGTTGTATGAATACTAAAACTCATACGTTGATTGAACTCCTCGCATGACATCCACTTATACTGGTGATAAAGGGGTTGGGGAGGATACCTAACCAGATTCAGTAACATGTTCAATATGACAAAGCCTATATTTATGGATGTGCTTGGTAAACTGCATAGCCATCATGGATAATAAGGCTGATAGTAATAACCCTCTACATTTTATCACAGAATGAATCAATGAGAGGAGCAATGGAACGATCCCAACATTAATTGGAGACAATTAGCAAATATTTCTCAATGGGTTTGAAAGCTCTTGCTAGTTTGTTGGCAAAGATTATTAAGCCAAAGGATCCAACATTTGAGGCAACTCTAGCAAAGATTGCAAATGACTCAAAGTATATGTCATTTTTTAAGGTAATTCATTTTAACACATTACATTTAGAAGTCAAAATGAGTTGATGATTATCATAACTTCATTTAATTTGACAAAACTGTATTGGAGCGATTTACGAAACCCGCATGGATGCACATGTATCCATTATTGAGAAGGTCTCATATATTTGAAGATGTAGATCACCCACACAAAATGTGATTGTCATATGTGACTTCAAAATGTGATTTACTTTTCTGATGGCTAATTAAGAAGACAGTGCACATGATAGTCGTAAAGTTTGCTCCTAATTGTGCATCTTTCAATGTCAATAACAATACCAAAGAAAAGACGAAGTTCTTGGCATGAATAATGTTAATGGTATTGATAGTAATTTTCTTAAATAAATAAAAATAAATAAATAAAGGGAGGGAATGGGTGTGAAAATGGCATAAGGTTGACAAGTTACTAAAGGTTATCAAACCTATCCCTCCTGTAGATGGATTAGGAAGTATCAAACAACTTTCAGCATGTGGTTGGAGTCAATCATGATTATTCATTAGTTCTTATCCTAAATAAATGGTGGTCTTACTTAAAAAAAAAAAAAAAAAAACCAAACATTGGAGGGTTGCCTTGGGTAATTTTGCAAGTGGTTAAGAAGATCCTTTTTTCTAAATATAGGATGGCGAACTAGTGATTTATAGTTGATAACTTACTCTCAACAGTTGAAATAATTCTTTTTTTTTAATGGAGAGCAGTGGAATGACTGAGTGATGTAGAGTTATCAAACAATTGAAAATAATTGGTATAATCTTTCATTTAAATTAGGGGCACGAAGGTAGAGTGGCCTAGACTTTCAGAGTGGTGGTTATAATTTTAAAATATCTATAATTATATAGTTCACATTATTATCCAAATTAACGAAAATATGCAAACTATAATAATTATTGCACGATATTTTGTTGCTTATTTGTATTATATCATAATATCTTCTATTTTTATCATCAAACATCATACTATTATATCTTGGTAAAGATAAATGATTGCATTATGTCATGCTTGAGGAGCCCCATTCAACTTACTCAAACCCAATGGCCATTGATGGTGATTGGTGGTGTTCTAATGATGACTACCAAAGGTGAAGTTTTTTTATCACCAAACAAAGTTTGTTTTCTAATAAAAAATGACCCCATGAATCTTATAGAGTTGATGAATTAACAAATAATGTTTAAATTGATGGAACAATTTCAAAGAAGTACATGAAATGAATTTAATTTGTATAAATTTATGAACCATATACCATTTTTGAATCATATGTATTTACATATCTAAACTTTATTCTTCACATTTATACATCTTAAATTTTCACATCACATAAAAATATCATCTTTTTAATTTTTTTCAAATATATGCATAAGGTGGCGTGTATATAAAAAATTTAAAAAATAGCCGTTAGATATGTAAGTTTTATGTTCGCTCATTCATTTTAGTTTCTTCCCAACCATAAGAAATTAATTAAAAGACAAATAATTGATCTCATCGTGACTTTAGTTTTTTAATTCAAATTTAGTCATTATTTTAATATTGATATAGTTATTATATTATTCCTAATAACTACAGCAGATGCCGCTGTCTCCCTATTTCTTTACTTTTTTTTTATTTTTCTGACAGCCCACAGGCATTAGAAAAAATATTAACCGCCCTCACGTAGAGTTACGTGCGGAGTATAATGAAATTATGTCACGTAAAAAAATATCCGATAACACGAAAGAATATTTTTCTCGTGTTATTCAGATGTTATTGTGTGTTATTCAGTTGTTATTGTATGTTATTCAAGTATTATTGATGTGTTATTGTGTTATAATAACACTAGGAATACTGCCAGTACACAATAACACAAGAATAACATACAATAACACTTGAATAACACGGAATAACACGAGAGAAATATTTCTTATGTTACCAGGCCGATCACCTCCACGACGTAATTTCATTGGACTCCACACGTAACTCTACGTGTGGAGTCCTGATGTAATATTTTTTCAGGCATTATTGTAAAAAATGAAAATAATAAAAAATAATAATAAAAGAAATTTAAAAAACAATGAATTGGGACAAGTCAAAAGGCCTCCTTGCCCCCCAACTTGGAGATCAAGCCGGCCACTTGCGAGTAATTAACATTAAAATAAAAACAATAAGATATTAATTTTGTTCATTAAAACTAAACTACACGGGATAAATCAAAAGGATGGTTCATTATAGACAAGGGGGACAAATTGGCTCACAAGTTGTTTGTAATACAAGTTGTAATAGTTTATCATGTCCAACATCCACAATGTGACTCCCCCTATTTATTTTGAAGCTAATTTTTATTTGCAACATGCTCACTTTTGAAGCATTCAAACAAAAATATAATATAGAGATGCAATCAATGGAGATAAGTATGTAGATTTTGATCATCATTGTGGTAAATGACATTTGAGATGAAATGTAGAGGATCAATGTTGTTTCTAAAGAAAAAAAATAATAATAATAAGAGAAATATAAATCATGGGAACTATTTTGATTCTATTTGAAATAACTTGGATTAGAAATAAATATGAATTACAAAGTTGCTCCGAGGTGAGAATGAAAACAAGTAAAAGAACGTTTGCTCGTAATATCTCTTCAATGATGATATAGGAAAGTTAAGGATGTAAAAGAAATTGACCACTTTGGCTCTCCTCTTAATGATGAAAGTAGTTGTATCAATAAAAAAATGGTGGTAGCAGAATTGGTCGATCGTCTCATTCGATCGGCCACTCCAGTTGACCAACTAGCCACTTCATTGGATGGATCCAATAATGCAAAGGTGCTAATGAAAACTAGTAACTCCGAGAAGCATAATAACTTGTAACTCTCAGGAGCATAATGACTTGTAACTCCCAAGAACATAACAAATGGTGAGTCCGAGGAGCATAACTATTTGTAACTCTCAATAGCATAACTATTAAAAAAAAACATGTATTTTTTATTTTAAAATAGAGCCATAAATGTAGACCCATAACATGTAGGGTAGGTTAGATCCACTGAATCCTTAGCACAGTCATACCCGTGTCAATTCTGATGTTTTAACTCGCATTGTTCTCCAGGATCAAGGTTGCTCATCTACTGAGTTTGTCTTGCTGCAAAGGAAGCAAGTCCTAATCTATGGCTTTCTCTACGAAACCATCGGTCAATCAGTAGGCTTATGGTCGTGCCGACTAGTGTCGGCAGAACAACTTACCCATCAATGGGAGACCAACGTGATACCACAAATCTAACCAATCGAAAGGAGTTTAGTCGAGCCGGCTGGTGTTGATCGGCCAGCTTTCCTAGTGCGGGCAACCAAACCCACAACAATCTAGTTAAAACTAGTCATGACAAAATATATTGATATAATCGATTGAGCCAGTGGTGGTTGATCTGTTGATGTGATTAAAAAGGTTGATCGAAATGATTGGGTCGGTGGCGACCAATCAGTCAAGCTTACAAAAAGGTTTGGTCAAACCAATAGGGTTGGTATTGGCTGATTGGTCGATGCGATGGAGGTGGTCGATCAAGCCAGTGTGGTCAACCAGTCGATGAAAAATGGTCAATCGAGCAAATCGATCCGGTGGCAGTCGATCAATTGAGTATACAAAGAATATTGATCGAACCGATCAGATGGGAGGTGTCTGATTGGTCAAAGCAACAGAGGTGGTTGATCCAGCCGGAATAGGTGGTCGATTGATGAAGAATAGTCAGTCAAGCTGATAAACCCAGTAGCAACCAGCTTGATTGGTTGAGCAGATGAGGAAGGATGATCGAACTGATTAGGCTTGTGGTGGCTAATCGGTCAAGACAATGGATGTGGTCTATCGAGCTGGCGTGGACGACCGATCGACAAGGGATAATCAGTTGTGTTAGGACGATTGATTGACAAAGCATGGTTGGTCAAATCAATCGAGCCCGTGGTCGTCAATCGGTTGAGTCGACGAACGAGGAACAATTGAGATGGGAAAATTGCACGTCCAGTCGAGAACACATGCCTAAAAGGATATTTTTAATGTGATTTTAAAATTCATGCAATGCGTACCATATGAATGCGAGCTTGTGTACGAATTGAAGAATAATTGATTTTGATGACATAGTCGGGTTCGTCCTATCGATATCATGAGATCCTAAGGGTAAATGATGGAGGGGTGTATCAACTCTCTACTGTGCAAGGCAATAAAACACCCATCTCCGTTTTCACAACACAAGTTGGGGAATATCTTATAGAGAGGATTCTCCATGACTGAGAAAATGAAAACCAAATAAAGGTCGGTTGATTTCAAACATCCATATGGATGAAACTGCCTAGACAAATGATGAGATTAGTACACTCTTGTCTTTTGAATTTAGGGCTAGAAAAGAAAACGGTAGGTTTTTCTCTTTGGATTCGTAAGGGGATTACAAAAGCTCTTAACTTAAGGGGTTTTTCTCTTTAAACATACAAAAATCTATACCAAAATCCTCTAATATCCAGACCTAAGGGCTCTAGGAAAATAAATTACGAGAGATTAATAAATTTCACCTATGTGATGATTGATCGTAGCTTTCTTTTTAGTTGTCCTTGCTCCGACCTTTATTTGATGAAGTTTGCTCCATTCCTTCCCTCAAAGAATGAAGAAGCTTTCTTACTGGAGAGAATGGTGAGTTCACCAAGTTTCTTCTTTTCCAATGTGATGAAGCCCTCCCTTTTCAAAGGAGATGAAGCCTTTCTTTAAAAAAAGCTCCTCCAAGTTCTTCCCTCGCTCTTCTCTCAAAATTTTAATGAAAAATGAATAAAAAAATGAAGAGGACACGGTGAATAAGATCAAGATTTCGGAAGAAGAAGATTTTTTTTTTCCCTTAGAGCTCCTCTCAAGTCCCTTCCTAGGTGATAGCTCAAATGACTCTATCCCCAAGACTTCTTCCCACAAAGGGAGATAACCCTTGGTTCAAAAACTTAATTTGGCCACTTGCCTCAGTTGGAATAGGCCTAGGTATCCAAAGATACATCTTTTGGGTGAAAAAATAGACAAACATAACTATCTAGTAGTCACGATGGTGTTGACAACGAAAATACAGAGACCAAAATGTAAACCTACGAAACAGGTAAAATTGACATGACCACGCCCGAAATTGGGCATGGTTGCGCCCCTGCTAAAAGCATCATAGAAAATATCCAGGCATGATCATGCATGTGCGACAGCGTAATTACATTTGATGCTTTGTTAGGCTAGAGTGGCCACATCAAGCTTGGGTCTGGTCACACTATTATAGACTATGTTGCGACCTGTGGAGAAGCGTGTGTGGTCATTCCTAAAAGTGGCATAATTCGCCAAAGTCTCTGTTTGTTCAACGTGCTCATGTTGCCCTTTGGTGTGGTCATGCTGAGGGTTGAGTTCACCACAAATGGTGCGGCTTAGGGCATGGCTACACTCGTTTTAGGCGTGCTCATGCCAAGGGCTAGGCAGAACCTTAGGCTTTTTTGACCTTCAAAAGACTTTTGAGGGGGGTTTTATGATCCATTTGAGCCACATAAAACCCTAATGTCTGGATTGGGGCTTACATACATCAACATGGTTGTCGTGCTCACCCTAGATTGAAGGGCCTATGTTGAGTGATGGCAACTGCTGCTGAGAACGACCAGAATGGGACAAACCCTAAACCTTCAATTTAGTGCATGTCATGCCCACAAAAAAATCTGTAGACTCCTTGAGCTGCAGAAGGGTACATATGCACATTACATGCTCCCATAATATTGGAAGAGCATCCAACACTTGCGACATCAAAACTTGATGCTGACACATAACTATTAAATTTGAAATTAAAAATGTCCCACATTCAAATGTATGTTCAAATGAACTGTCTCGGTTAGACAAATCAAATAAAATAAAAAATTGTCTGATCTAAGTCTAAGTGAGCCTAAAAATCATACACTTAAATATAAATAGATGTTTTAGAACACACATTGGGGGACCAAATGATCTTCAAATATGAGAAACTTATAATCCAATATAGTTTCTAGACTAGCCAAATCGAACAAGCCTAAGATTGCTTAATTTCAACATCATTAGGACGTTCAAATAATCATAAAACTACATATGATCAAGGTAATCACTCCCACCCATCTGATGGAGTGGTCCAGATTCATGCAATATTTATGTAGTACACCACTTCCAATTTTTAATAAATATACCTCCACTCTCTTCATGAAGGGGAGATGGGTCTGGATGAGAAAACTGAACATGACTCCAAGCTCCTTAAGGATTCTAATGCTCCATTATTGTCAAACCACCATTGCGAGCCATCGTTGCCACTAAACCACCATCACCTGACCAATGTCGTGCCACCGTCGTCATGTTGGACCATCATCACCCGACCATGCCAGACCACCATGATGAGCTATCATGGTCATCAAAACACCATCACTCGACCACTGATGGGGCACCATCGTTATACCAAACTGTCAACACTGAGCTACCATTACTACATCTACCATCGCAAGCTACTGCCACTCAAGAGAACTGTTATGTCGGACTAGTGACATCAGGCCACTGCTGTCATGCCAGAACAACAACATTGAAACATTGTCATTTTTCTAAGCAACCCTCATTGGATTATCACCACCACAAGACCATTATCACTTGACCGACCATATCGTTGTCGTCATTAAGATGCCATCATCAGACCACCACCATTATCATTGAATCGTCACCTCATGGTTTTCTTTATGTCGACTCATTGTTGTTAGAGAGTCATCGCTTGTGTTTACCCCAGCATCATCGTCGAATTATCACTCTCAATCATTGTCGTAGCAAGACGACATTGTTGGGTTGTCTCCACCCTCATTATCATAACACATCGATATCGGGACACTGTCATCACTGAATCACCATTATCTTACCAACATCATTGTAGTCACTGGATCACTTGACACCATCATCGTTTTCACAATACCCCACTATTGTCGAGCCACCATCATCTGACCAATGACATTGTTGTCATCACCATCATTTGGACTGCACGCTGACCCCACCAGACTCATTGACTTTGAGCAAAAGGAACTACTATTGCAACTACCATCATTATCTGATCACCATCTCCTAGTTGTTTTCATCATCAGACCACCGTCACCCAATAGACATTGCTAGACCATAGTCATTTTCATTGGATCGCTATTGCTCTATCGACACTAAAGTTGCGCGCTGTTGTCATTGTCAGACCATGACAACCTTCATCGAGTCACTATCTCACAACCCTCACCATCATGGGACTACCATCACATATCAACTACCTTACCATAGTTATTAGGCTAAAGCCTTTCAGGTTATCATCGTTGTTTGACTGCTATTTTTTTTTTCACAGAACAACAAACACATTTTACAAGTTTTTAACAACACATAAAAATATCTTTATTGTTGATTTTTTAAAATTAAATTAATTTTTTTATAAATAAATTTTGATATGATTATGATAATAAAATTTTCCATAAATAGAAGTATTACAACTTGATGAAGATATATAAATTTTTTTGTGGCATAATAAAGTGTTGTGAGATATGTACTTCCTACGTAGAAATGAAATGCAAAGAACACAAGCAAACACAGATCATTTACGTGGTTCAATCCAACTGGATCTACGTCCACGAGAGGGAATCAATCAAATAGTTCACTAAAGCAAAAGAAATGGAGAATAAATAGCTTATACATAGAGATGAGCCATCATCTTCCTTTTATGGCCTCCCTCTCAAGTGACACTTTGATACAATGCCTCAAGATGCTCTCCTCCTCTCTAGCTCTCTAGCTATTCTCTCCTCCTTTGTGGTAGTTTAAGATCTCTTCCCTTGCTCTCCTAAGTCTCACAACATCTCTATTTATAGAAGTAAGAGAGTGATAGGTGGTAGGTAGGTGAGCGGTACCACATTACAAAAGTGTCATTTTTACCTTAGTTCAATAATTGGGGGTCAAAATAACAATTCTCCATCTTGACCCTCAATTGAGAAGCTTCGAAGTAAAGATTCCCTCTACCTAGCCCCTGAGGGGCCCTCAACCCTTGCTTGAGTTTGCTAAGTCCAAACAGTACATGAACTTAGCAATCACTGTTCTTCCGATAAGAGAGTACAACCCCCTTTTCCTGACTCATTGTATGACGACACGAGGACCTTTTGTTACTCTGATGCAATCATTCTTTGCCTTGAACGAACATCCGCTTGACTCCAGTGTACCTAAAGAAATTAGATTTCTTTTGAGCTTTGGTACGTACCTAACATTTTTCAGTACTCGTTTAACTCCATCAAATATTCTTATCATGATTGATCCACTTCCAAAAACCCTATGAGCTTTATTGTCTCCCAGTAGAACGGACCCATCATTTTCCTATTGCAGTGCCTTGAACCAGTATTTGTGAGGACATATATGGAAAGAACACCCTAAGTCGAGGATTCACTCCTTACTGGATTCAGATTCTGTGATCACCAAGGCCTCAGCAGAATCGTAGTCATCAGAAGCTATGCTTGCTTCTCCTGATTCTTCTGGCTCTTTTTGGTACTTATTCTTCATGTCTGGGCAGTTCCTCTTGAAATGATCGTCCTTGTGACAATGATAGCACTTCAAAGATCCCCTTGATGATGGATTCCCGCCATCCTTGCTTGACCTTGATATGTATTGACCATTTCTTGAATATTTCCAGTCCGATCTTCCTCTGACAATAAGATTATCTCCGCTGACTTCCTTGTCTCTATCATGCTTCCTCTAAAGTTCTTTGGCTCTAATCAGAGATTGAACCTCCTCCAGAGTAATAGTCCGCACCCTTCCATAGAACATTGCATCCTTGAAATGCTCGTTGCTCTTAGGAATAGAGTTTAGCAACAGCAGTGTCTTGTCCTCATCGTCCATCTTGACGTCGATGTTCTCGAGGTCGTCGATGATCTTGTTGAACTCGTCAATCTGCTCTGAGACGGATTTGTCTTCATGCATTTTGAAGGATTACAGGCGCTGCTTCAGAAAGAGCCTATTAACCAGAGACTTTGTCAACTAGAGTACCTCGAGTTTGGCTCAAAGTGCTTGAGTCGTTGTCTCCCTCGACACCTCCCTCGGAACTTTGTCGCCCAAGCTCAGGATTATCAAACTGTGGGTCTTGTCTAGTATGCTGATCTTCTCCTTCTTGATCATGTCGGTCAGCAATGTCGCCGACCCTTGCAAGGCATCTGCAACACCTTACTAAACCAATAAAGCTCTTGTCTTTACTCTCTATAGGCCGAAGTCGTTCTTTCTGTTGAATTTCTTAATGTCGAATTTGGCGGAACTCATTATCATGACTAATATTTCTTCCAATGAAATCTACATGCTGCCCTTCCAAGAACTAGACTGAAATCACCAAAATGTTGTACTATTGTATAGCAACCAAAATTTTTCAGCCTAAACTTGCCTTTTAACGCCTTGCTATCCAAGAAATTCTCACCAAATTTCTTACATTCTCCCCGTGAACTCCACTTCCTTCGCCAACGGAACAGCGAGCTTCGATCCCTTCTGGCAGAGATCACACCTGTTAACGAGGAAAACTTCCTGTTATGTGCTCGTGCCTCCTTCCCGCAGACACTCCTATGTGTCCAGCGGAACAAATCAGGAATTCCTCCTCTGCCTCTAGCACGAGAATAACTGCCTCTCTAGAGCCATCGTGCCTCGCCAAACTACTCAGGTCCTCCTGCTTCGCAAACTCCCAAACAGGGAAGTCACCGAACCCTTCTTTGTGCGATCTCCACCTCTTCCCTCTGGCCGAGCTGCTCGCAAGACCGAACTCATGCTCTGAAATCCTCTGTTGGCAGCCCTGTCGCAAATTTTCGACCATCGCTTGTGGACTGTTCGTCCTCCGTCTCGCCAAGCCGCACAACCTACAGTGCGAATCCAGTCGATCAAAGCTTTCACTGCTCACTTAATTTGTCGTGATTCGGATGCCTGCGACGCGATCCGCTTGATCCTCTATTCGTGCATGTCGAACTCCTCTTCTTCGTCGCTGGTCGCGAACAACTTTGCGTGGACACCTATAACCAAGAAGTATGAATCTTCCCACACACGACACCAATTGTTGTAAGATATGTACTTCCTGGCATAGAAATGAAACACAAAGAACACAAGTAAACACAGATCGTTCACGTGGTTCGATCCAACTGGATCTACGTCCACAGGAGGGAATCAATCAAATAGTTCACTAAGGCAAAAGAAATGAAAAATAAATAGCTTATACATAGAGATGAGCCCTCATCTTCCTTCTATGGCCTCTCTCTCAAGCGACATCTTGATGCAAGGTCTCAAGATGCTCTCCTTCTCTCTAGCTCTCTAGCTATTCTCTCCTCCATTGTGGTAGCTTAAGATCTCTTCCCTTGCTCTCCTAAGCCTCACACCCTCTCCATTTATACAATCAAGAGAGTGGTAGATGAGAGGTAGGTGAGCGGTAGGTGAGCGGTAGGTGAGATGTGGTAGGTGAGCGGTACCACATTACAAAAGTGTCATTTTTACCTTAATTCAATAATTGTGGGTCAAAATAACATAAAGATTAGTAGATTTTAAAATAAAGGAAAGTTCACATGCATACTCCTCAATTCCTATGTTTTTGCACATCTAACACAAATTTTAATTTTTACATACATATCTCCTTTCCTATACATGAAAACGATGTGTTTCACAAATTAAAAATTTAAATGGTGGAACGTTTAGATTTGGGTGGTATAAACTAAAAACAAAGCTTAGGTGGTAGATACGTAAATACATATAAATTGGATGGTATGTATGTAAATGCCCCTAAAATAAAGATATGAATGAAATACCGAGAGGCATGCACTTAACTTTTTTCTAATGCTTCTCTGAATTTCAATTAACTTCTCTCTAATATTTCTGCATAATATTGTCGTATCTATGTATTTTCTAAGTATCAGTTAGACTTATTATGCACTCTGATTCAATACGTTGGAAAGGGCCCTCCCCAACGTGCGGCTCCTCCCTTATTGCCATTACGGAAATCTAATCCTTATTTTATTTTATTTATTTACATATTTATTTATTTGTATTTTTGAGGAATTATGAATTAATTTAAATATTTGGTTAATGTCCACATTATCATTTAAAATATTTCAAATAATTTCTTAGTGATATAAAATATAAATTGGATATTGAATGAGCCTCCTCCAACCAAATTCTTTGGTTGGAAGTCAAATCGTTGCCAATAAATTAGATGCGTAAGCTGATTAAAAATAATCTGTTGATAAGCTAGGTGCAGTGGCTATTACAAATTTTTATTTTTTTTTGGAAAAATCAGACCGTTGCCAATAAGCTCCCAGTGTGATAACACTGCTCTCTGCGTTTTGAAAACGCATNCTAGGTGCGTAAGCTGATTAAAAATAATCTGCTGATAAGCTGGGTGCGGCGGCTATTACAAATTTTTATTTTTTATTTGGAAAAATCAGACCGTTGCCAATAAGCTCCCAGTGTGATAACACTGCTCTCTGCGTTTTGAAAACGCATAAGCTGCCAAAATGCAATTTACTCAAACAAGCCAGATGCGTTTTCAAAACACCACCGCACCAAATAAGCTGCCCCAAACGAGCCCTAAGAGTATCAATTGATTTTCCATCAACTATGATCAAAGCATTTCTTTTAGCAAATAAGTCGCCAAAATATTTACCATTGAACATTGTGACACAATATTTATTATGTTTAGAACTACAAATTAGTTCATCTATAAAACATTATATCAAAAATTTGTAATAGAGCATAAATTTTGTTCACACCAATGGATTTTTTTTCCACCACTTCACCATCAATATATTTGCATGTATATGTAATGTATATATATATCATCCTTCATCCTAACAATTGACAGTCATCCCCATGACTTTCAAGCATCACTTTGGTTAGCATTTTCAAGTCATTGCAAACTTAATAGTCAGATTCACTAAATCTAGAGTAGGGTGAATGTAATCTCAAGAGACCTCCTTAATATTCTTAAGTAGTATGAATCACTTCCTTTAAGTTGTGCTACACCAATTATTCACTCAAATCAACTTTAATAACTTTTTTGGCATTTGTCCTCGAATGCATAGCACATTGATTCGAAATAAAATTAAGCACTTCTAGATGTTGGGTTCAAACGCTCACTCTGAATATATATATATATATATATATATATATATATATATATATATATATATATATATATATATATATATATATATATATATATAT
>JXCR01145748.1:18045-31747 GCA_002079205.1 Phalaenopsis hybrid cultivar
ATATATATATATATATATATATATTATAACAAAAATAAACATGTTTTTGCTTTAACACTATGTCTTAATCGTCGCTTCATTTTCTCTCATCTATATTTTCAAGAAAGAATAAATTCAATTTCGTCACTTTTAATAGCAACATTGACATTCCAACACCATTTTGCCCATCATCAAACCATGTTGTCTTCACATCTAGAACAATATTCTTCTACCCTCGAACATTATCGTGGCCATTTTATGCCTCGATAGTCAATTTCTCCACGTTGTACTACTGTTGGATCCAAATTTGTAATGTTGACCATGTTCAAGGCATAAGGTGTGACACCAAGGGAGAGGAGAGAGAGATAAAGATAGAGAGAGAGAGAGAGAGAGAGTGTGATACAGTGATTGCCCCCATCGGGGTAAAGTGGGGGTGTTTCCCGAGCTCTTGGACCCATTTTATATATTGAATGACGTTACAAAAGAAGGAGAAAGTGATGCCTAAATGACTTCCTCCCCCATTACATGCAAAAGATTCTGCTATTTATAGATCATAGAAAATTAAATGCAGGAGTTTATGGAGTCTCGCCAAAGTGAGGGTAGAAGGAGTCCCTCGTCGTGTAAGCGATGAAGCTCTCCTAGCTCTTCTTCTAAGAGGAAATGATGTCTTCTCCAAAGTAGAGTTGAAGCTCTCCTCACACCAAAGAGAGAGGTGATCTCTCTTGCTCTAAAGGCTTCAAGGAATGAGATGGAAGCTAGAATTCGTCATTCAAACTTGTTTCTATGACTTAAGAAAGAGAAGAAGTCTCTCAAGAAAGAAGATGGAGAAGAGCTGTAAGATATGAATCGAGAAAGAAATCTCTCCTTTTCCTCACTTTTCTCTTCAAAGAAAGTTCTCAATTTTCACTCCAAGAAGTTCTCTCTTCTCACCCCGAAGCTCACTAGAGGCTCTGCTCGAATGTCTTAGCCTCTCCTCTATCAATTCTTTGGGATCCCCTGCTTACTGCATGTTATGTAAAGGAAATGGGAGTGAAATTTCACTCTCATGCATAAAAATATAATAAAATTTACATGTGTTACTCCCTCATTGCTTTCCGGATGAGTTGGCGCATTATTCGATATGTCATTGAACCTCTCAAATCCAAAATGACCAATGGTAAGTGGACCTGAACATTTTAGTCAACCCAACACAACCGGAGGCCCCATTGTGAGCAATCCGCGAATTGCGTCTTCCAAGAGGACCTTGGTAGCCCTAAGGCCAAGGGAAGGAAACTCTAAATCCTATGATCCTATGTAGGTAGGAAAAGTAAAGGTGAGACTTATGCCCACCGAAATGACATGTCACTGGAGTGGAAAAAGAAAGAGAGGTTCAGTTACAAAATTGAGACATTCTCACAAAGGACTTACTCCACGTCTGTGTTGGGGAAACCTCTAATACCCTAAGCACGCTAGACATCCACCTAAGAATAAAACTTATGCTTGGTCAGTTGTATTGAAGAACCACAGAAACTTTTCCTCGAGACATGTAATATGATGCAGTTATCCACACAAGCCCTAGGCGTGGAGGCCCTATTAGTATGAGTTGGGACAGATTCATGCCATGCAACTCATTTAAAATCCATCCTTCCCGTCAAGTTGATGCAAATTATGACCTTGCTGGGTTTAGGCAGGTTGATGAAATTGTCCAGCCACTAACTTGTATTGACTTACGATCTCTTAAAATATGCTTAGAATATTCTTACATTCGTCACACGTCTAAGATCCTCCTTCTCTTTCTGTTGATCCGTAAAAATTTATTCATGCACTAAATGTAAATCCCTCCAACATAAAATAACAAATAACTCAATTTCTTGCAACTTGGCAGCTAAATTCTTAGAATAATACAAGGCCACAATGAAAAACTAGTGCGCAATGTTTACGAAGAGAGAATATTTTCTCCCCCTTATTTGAACTCTATATTCTAATTCTAGTCTTATCAACAAACTTCTAGATTTTATTTATTTATAACAAAGTGAGGGTATCTGCCCCCTTGGGATTCTTAATTTTGTTTCCAACTAATGCTGAGACAAGTTAGAGCACAGAATTTGGGAAGATTTAATAAGGGAAAGTATGACTTTTGGATAGCAATGGCTAGGCTGTCGTTATAACTAGTGGCTATAATCCTTTGGAATGGGTCACTTGGCTCTTAGCAGAGACTCCTTTCTCTGAACTTTCTCCTAAATCTTTATCTATAACTCATCTTTCTTGGCTTCTTCATTAATCTTCTTATCATTTAATATGAACATTAATTAATCTAATTTTAATCAAATCATGCACTGTTTTTAATTCTTAAAGACCTCATCAAGCATTAATTTGCTTCAACCAACCAATTTTTTAAATCAAACTAATCTTGTTTAAAAATAAACAAGCTCGACGGTTCAAAATCATAAATTTTATTTTATTTTATTTTTCTATATATTTGATATTATTATGATTTAATTTGAGAGAAAACTAAAATAATTTTAGTGGTTGAATCATNTTTTGCTTCAACCAACCAATTTTTTAAATGGAACTAATCTTGTTTAAAATTAAACAAATTCGGCGGTTCAAAACCATAAATTTTATTTTAATTTTTTTTCTATATATTTGATATTATTATGATTTAATTTGAGAGAAAACTAAAATAATTTTAGTGGTTGAATCATTTGATATGAATTTTGTATATTTGTCTTTTTGGCTCTGCTATCAATATATTTTTGATGGATGAGATGGTAGTTTGATGATTGAATATTTTTTTTCAGACAGTTTATGTTCGCAATATTTGTTTTATCATAACTTTAAAAAAATATATTTAAAATTATAATCATGGCCTAGGAAAAGAAAAAGAAAAATGAAATAAAATGGAGGCCAAATAAATTGAAAGAAATATAATATTGGGGTATTTTTATATACATACCGCCTAATTCCAATTTATTTACATGTCTAACAAATTTTGATTTTTACCACCCAAATCTTTCTTATCACATAAAAAATGTCATTATTTTAACTTTTCCATAAAAAATGACACTATTTTAACTTAAAAAAATTAAAAAACACATTTTCGAACATAGAAAAAATGGACTTATGGCCCGTTTGGGGCAGCTTAATTGGTGGGCTGGTATTTTGAAAACACATTTAGTCCGTTTGGGTAAACTTCATTTTGAAAGCTTATTGTTATTTTGACCCCCAATTATTGAACTAAGGTAAAAGGGCACTTTTGTAATGTGGTACCACTCACCCACCACATGTCACCTACCTCCCATCTACCGCTCATCTACCTCCCACCTACCGCTCACCTACCTCCCACCTACTACTCTCTTGCTTCTATAAATAGAGAGGGTGTGAGGCTTAGGAGAGCAAGGGAAAGATCTTAAGCTATCACGAAGGAGGAGCAAGGGAAGAGATCTTAAGCTATCACGAAGGAGAAGCAATGGAAGAGATCTTAAGCTACCACAAAGGAGGAGAGAATAGCTAGAGAGTTAGAGAGGAAGAGAGCATCTTGAGGCCTTGTATCAAGGTGTCGCTTGAGAGGGAGGCCATAGAAGGAAGATGAGGGCTCATCTCTATGTATAAGCTATGTATTCTCCATTTCTTTTGCCTTGGTGAACTATTTGATTGATTTCCTTCCGTGGACGTAGGTCTAGTTGGATCGGACCACGTAAACGATCTGTGTTTTCTTGTGTTCCTTTGCGTCTCATTTTTATGCCAAGAAGTACATATCGCACAACAATTGGCCCCATCTGTGGGAAGATCCATACTTCTTGGCTAGAAGAGTCCACGTAAAGGTGTTCGCGGCCAACAACGAAGAAGAGGAGTTTGACATTCACGAATAGAAGAGCAAGCGGATCGCGTCGCAGTCAGTCGAATCACGACAGATTCGGTGAGCAGTGGAAGCTTTGATCGACTGGATTCGCACCGCAGGTTGTGCGGTTTGGCGAGACGGAGGAGGAACAGTCATTAAGCGAGAGCCGACAATTTGCGACAGGGCTGCCAGCAGAGGATTTCGGTCTTGCAAGCGGCTCGGCCAGAGGGAAGAGGTGGAGATCGCACAGAGAAGGGTTCGAGGAGTTCCCTGTTCGGGAGTCCGTGAAGCAGAAGGACCTGAGCCGTTTGGCTAGGCGCGACGGCTCTGGAGAGAGTTATTCTCGTGCGAGAGACAGAGAAGGAATTCTTGATTTGTTCCGCTAGACGCAGAGGAGTGTCTGCGGGAAGGAGGCGCGAGCACAGAACAGGAAGTTTTCTTCGGTGAACAATTGTGATCTCTGCCAGAAGGGATCAGAGCTCTCTGTTCGGTTGGCGAAGGCAGTAGAGTTCACAAGGAGAAGCCTGGTTCTTGGAAGGGCAGCATGCAGAATTCATTGGAAGAAATCCTAGCCACGATAATGAGTTCCGTCAAATTCGACATTGAGAAATTCAATGGGAAGAACAAATTCGGCCTATGGAGAGTAAAGATGAGATCTCTATTGGTTCAACAGAGTGTTGCAGAAGCCTTGCAAGGGTCTGCGGCTTTGCCAGCCGACATGACCGAGAAGGAGAAGATCGACATGCTGGACAAGGCTCACAGTTTGATAATCCTGAGCTTGGGAGACAAAGTTCCGAGGGAGGTGTCGAGGGAGACAACGGCTCAAGCACTTTGGGTCAAACTCGAGGTACTCTACCTGACAAAGTCTTTGGCTAATAGGCTTTTCTGAAGCAGCGCCTTTACTCCTTCAAAATGCATGAAGACAAATCCGTCTCAGAGCCGATCGACGAGTACAATAAGGTCATCGACAACCTTGATAACATCGACGTCAAGATGGACGATGAGGACAAGGCACTGTTGTTGCTAAACTCTATTACTAAGAGCTCCGAGTATTTCAAGGATGTGATGCTCTATGGAAGGGTGCAGACTATTACTCTAGAGGTGGTCCAATCTCTGATTAGAGCGAAAGAACTTCAGAGGAAGCATGACAGGGACAAGGAAGTCAGCGAAGACAATCTTATTGTCACAGGAAGATCGGACATGAACAATTCAAGAAATGGTCAGTACGGATCAAGGTGAAGCAAGGATGGCGGGAATCAGTCATCAAGGGGATCTTTCAAGTGCTATCATTGTCACAAGTACGATCATTTCAAGAGGAACTGCCCAGAAAGGAAGAATAAGTACCAAGAAGAGCCAGAAGAATCAGGAGAAGCAAGCGTAGCCAAGAAGAATAAGTACCAAGAAGAGCCAGAAGAATCAGGAGAAGCAAGCGTAGCCTCTGATGATCAAGAATAAGTATCAAGAAGAGCCAGAAGAATCAGGAGAAGCAAGCGTAGTCTCTGATGACTACGACTATGTTGAGGACATAGTGATCACAGAATCTGAATCGAGTAAGGAGTGGATCCTCGACTCAGGCATGTGTCCTCACAAAGACTGGTTCGAGACACTGCAACAGGAAAATGATGGGTCCGTTCTACTGGGAGACAATAAAGCTCACAGGGTTCGTTCTACTGGGAGACAATAAAGCTCACAGGATTGTTGGAAGTGGATCAATCAGGATAAGGAAGGTCTGTTCTACTGGGAGACAATAAAGCCCACAAGGTTGTTGGAAGTGGATCAATCAGGATAAGGATGTTTGATGGAGTTGAATGAGTACTTGAAAAATGTTAGGTACGTACCAGAGCTTAAAGGAAATCTGATTTCTTTAGGTACGCTGGAGTCAAGCGGATGCTCGTTCAAGGCAGAGAATGGTTGCATCAGAGTAACCAAAGGCTCTCGTGTCGTCATACAAGGAGTCAGGAAAAATGGACTGTACTCTCTTATCAGAAGAACTGTGATTGCTAAGTCCATGCACCATTTGGAGTTAGCAAACTCAAGCAAGGGCTGAAGGACCCTCAGGGGCCAGGTGGAGGGAATCTTTACTTCGAAGCTTCTTAATTGAGGGTCAAGGTGGAGAATTCTTATTTTGACCCCCAATTATTGAACTAAGGTAAAAGGGCATTTTTGTAATGTGGTACCGTTCACCTACCACGTGTCACCTACCGCTCACCTACCTCTCACCTACCTCCCATCTACCACTCTCTTGCTTCTATAAATAGAGAGGGTGTGAGACTTAGGAGAGCAAGGGAAGAGATCTGAAGCTATCACGAAGGAGGAGCAAGGGAAGAGAACTTAAGCTACCACAATGAAGGAGAGAATAACTAGAGAGCTAGAGAGGAGGCGAGCATCTTGAGTCCTTGTATCAAGGTGTCGCTTGAGAGAGAGGTCATAGAAGGAAGATGAGGGTTCATCTCTATGTATAAGCTATGTATTCTCTATTTCTTTTGCCTTAGTGAACTATTTGATTGATTCCCCTCCGTGGACGTAGATCCAGTTGGATCGAACCACGTAAACGATCTGTGTTTGCTTGTGTTCTTTGCGTCTCATTTCTATGTCAGGAAGTACATATCTCACAACACTTATATGTTTTCAAAACGCTAAAAACAACGTTTTCACACTAAACATATCTAGGTGCGGTGACAGCTTTCTAGCTGCGGTCTGGCTTTTTCAAAAAAGTAAAAAATTTCTAATGGTCACTGCACGTAGCTTATCGACAGATTATTTTTAATCAGTTTATCAGCAGATCATCCAATAAGCTGCAGCTGGCAATGTAAAAATCGAAGTTTTGATGTTAATGTAAAAATCGAAGTTTTGATGTTAGATATGCAATTTCATAAAAAAATTGAATGGTCTGTAGGCAAACCTTCCAAAATTCAGTCAGTTTTGCATTTTAGCTTGGCATTTTAANTATGGATGAGATGGTGGTTTGATGATTGAATATTTTTTTTCAGACAGTTTATGTTCTCAAGGTTTGTTTTATCATAACTTTAAAATAATATTTTTAAGATTATAATCATGGCCTAGAAAAAAAAAGGAAAAATGAAATAAAATGGAGGCCAAATAGATTGAAAGAAATATAATATTGGGGTATTTTTATATATATACCGCCTAATTCCAATTTATTTACATGTCTAACAAATTTTGATTTTTACCACCCACATCTTTCTTATCACATAAAAAATGCCATTATTTTAACTTTTTCATAAAAAATGACACTATTTTAACTTAAAAAATAAAAAAACGCATTTTCGAACATAGAAAAAATGGACTTATGGTTCGTTTGGGGCAGCTTATTTGGTGCGGTGGTATTTTGAAAACGCACTTAGCTTGTTTGGGTAAACTGAATTTTGAAAGCTTATATATTTTCAAAACGCTAAAAACAGTGTTTTCACGCCACACCTATCTAGATGCGTTGGCAGTTTTCTAGCTGCGGTCTGGTTTTTGTCAAATAAAGTAAAAAATTTCTAATGGCCACTGCACGTAGCTTATCGATAAATTATTTTTAATCAGTTTATTAGCAGATTATTGAATAAGCTGAAACTGACAATGTAAAAATCGAAGTTTTGATGTTAGATATGCAATTTCATAAAAAAAATTGAATGGTCTGTAGGCAAACCTTCCAAAATTCAGTCAGTTTTGCATTTTAGCTTGGCATTTTAAACTTCAGAAAAGAAAAAAGAATGCTTCCACAAACCAAAAGCTTAATCCTATCTTGTGATCTCGAAAATTGAAGAATGGATTAAAATTGCCTTTACGGTTTCTTCCCACTATGATTAACTCAAAAATTACAGAAATCCCTTTAATTAGTTTCATTTCGACTGCAAAAGGTTGGCCTAGTAAATTTTTGAANCATCTTGTTATCTCGAAAATTGAAGAATTCATTTCTCAATATTTCCGAAAAATGGATTAAAATTGCCTTTACGGTTTCTTCCCACTATGATTAGCTCAAAAATTACAGAAATCCCTTTAATTAGTTTCATTTCGACTGCAAAAGGTTGGCCTAGTAAATTTTTGAACTGCAGAAATTCGGCATGGAAGCTTGAAACTTTGTCAATAAAATTTGTCATTTGTCACGAATATTCCTGGATGATTTAACGGTTTTTACAAAATATTTTTTTTAGAAGAAACATTCAAATTCCATCCAAGACTTTGATTTGAACGAACTCATAGTCAAACCGACTGGCTCCACTGGANGTTTTACGAAATATTTTTTTTTACAAGAAACATTCAAATTCCATCCAAGACTTTGATTTGAACGAACTCATAGTCAAACCGACTGGCTCCACTAGATGAACAAAATGACACCAAAATAAAGGAAATATGAGTCAAATCAAGCTCTGATCAAGCCATTAAACTACTTTTGAAAGTTTAGAGTTGTTAATTAGAATATAATATGAATTTTAAATATGACGAGTTTATAGTTAAATCGAGTGTTTAGTAAGAAGAATCTAACAAGCCTAAGATCACTCAATTCTGACATCGTTAAGACACTTAAATATCCATAAAATACAGTTCGATCAAGAAAATCTCTCTAGACCGTTCGATGGAGTAATCCAGATTTATTCAATATTTACAGGGAGGTCACTCATTGATTCTATAAATAGAGTCATACATTTTTCATGAAAGAGAATTTAGACCTTGGATTAGAAGAAGAGTTGGACACGAAAAATAATCTGAATTTGAGTGTTGTTATGGACTAAGACTAGGTGAACACTTCAAGCTCTTCCAGCCATTGAACAATGTGAAACGCCGCTCTTTGACCAACGCCGATGGCCGTCAGTCATCCTTACTCATTGCAACAAAACCTTTCGCGTAATATAGACATATGTTGTGGNGGACGAACAAAATGACACCAAAATAAGGGAAATCTGAGTCAAATCAAGCTCTGATCAAGTCATTAAACTACTTTTGAAAGTTTAGAGCGGCTAATTAGAATATAATATGAATTTTAAATCTGACGAGTTTATAGTTAAATCGAGTGTTTAATAAGAAGAATCTAACAAACCTAAGATCACTCAATTCTGACATCGTTAAGACACTTAAGTATCCATAAAATACAGTTCGATCAAGGAAATCTCTCTAGAACGTTCGATGGAGTAATCCAGATTTATTCAATATTTGCAGGGAGGTCACTCCTTGATTCTATTAATAGAGTCATGCATTTTTCATGAAAGGAAATTTAGAACTTGGATCAGAAGAAGAGTTGGACACAAAAAATGATCTGAATTTGAGTGTTGTTATGGACTAAGACTAGGTGAACACTTCAAGCTCTTGCAGCCATTGAACAATGTGAAACACCGCTCTTTGACTAACGCCGATGGCCGTCAGTCATCCTTACTCATTGCAACAAAACCTTTCGCGTAATATAGACATATGTTGTGGAATCCTGACGCACATTGCAGAGTAATGAAACACCCAATATAGCAATAAGTTGTTCTGAAGATTGTGTAGTGACACACCTCAAAGACTTTGCACTTCCAATGAACTGTGTAGTTTTTTTTTTAATGGGACAATGACATGCACGTGTAATCGTAAACTTAGAGTGGATCATTTTAGCTATGTTATGTTTCTACTTATAAATTCTATTATCTGAGTATATATTGAACTTTCATACAACACTAATATATGATAAATAATAAATCTACCATCGTGAATATTTCGTCACTCACGAAAACTTAACTAAGAAGCTATCTCCAAAACAAAAAAAATATGAAATTTTCTTATATTTTGAAGTATTTAACAAATAAAAATAATTTAAGTTAAAGAATGCAATAGATATTATTTTAACTTTGAGTTATGCTTTCACTCCTCCACAAAATATAATTAAAAGTACTTTAAATCATAAATGAAAGGGGGTTTATATATATACACCCCAATTCTTTCATATTTATATATCGAATATTTAAAATTTAATATTTAACTATATNGGACATGCACGTGTAATCGTAAACTTAGAGAGGATCATTTTAGCTATGTTATGTTTCTATTTATAAATTCTATTATCTGAGTATATATTGAACTTTCATACAACACTAAGATGATAAATAATAAATCTACCATCCTGAATATTTCGTCGAAAACTTAACTAAGAAGCTATCTCCAAAACAAAAAATATGAAATTTTCTTATATTTTGAAGTATTTAACATATAAAAATGATTTAAGTTAAAGAATGCAATAGATATTATTTTAACTTTGAGTTATGCTTTCACTTCTCCACAAAATATAATTAAAAGTACTTTAAATCATAAATGAAAGGTGGTTTATATATATACACCCCAATTCTTTCATATTTATATATCGAATATTTAAAATTTAATATTTAACTATATAATATAATATTAGTCATACTGTAATATGATTTAAAGATTTAGGCATTATATAAGTAAATGTTAAAATTTAGTTAATAGATGTGTAAATACATGAAGTATTATGTATGTATGCTAATTACTTTCTTTGACTAATTTAATATTTTTTTACAAAATGACCAGCAAATGATTAATTTAGTCACAATTGTTCTTAATCACATCTTTTAGGAAAGAAAATTATGATTTAATAAAGTTTTATTAGCGAAGGATCAGAAATGTTTTGTTTCTAAGGTGGGTTACGGAATAAGTTTAAGATAACTAAGATTTACGGCCTGTTTGGGGCAGCTTATAAGTGTGAGCGACGTTTTCAAAACGTCGCAGCAATGTTCGGTTCGCGCGTTTCGTCAACTTATTAGAAGCTGCGTTTGGGTTTTTACACTAAACGTAGGCCGCGGGTCGAACCCCGTGACCCGTCTGCGGGCCGCATTTCAGGATAAACAGCAAGCTGCCCCAAACACACCCTAATCCAAATTTTTGACAAGGGCTCATAAAATATTTTTAAATTAAATTAGCTATCGCCCACTTATAATATAATTTCAAATATTTATAAAAATAAAAAATAAGACACAAAACTCTATTTCACATTACACCCAAAAATTGAACAGTGAAACAGCCAAAAAATATCGAAATCTCATTTTTTTGCGGAACATTTACATATAGACCACTCAATTCCTATGCAATTACACAGCAATACACCTTGACATGCATAAGTGGGTTCTATGTTAAAATTGAAATTAATTTATGTAAATAGATAGGAATTGAGTGGCATGTATGTAAATCTTCCTTTTTTNTTAAACTATGAAAATTAAGGGGTCAGTTTGACTTCATCTTTTTCAAAACTAAAAATTTTTTTTTAACGTCCTTCCGAAGCGGGCAACGGGATTTTAATGCCGATGACCGACAGCTTCTTACGGGCAAAATCCATACCAAAAATAGTGCCGACAGTCACTTTTAATAGCAGCATTGACATTCCAACACCATTTTGCCCATCATCAAACCATGTTGTCTTCACATCTAGAACACTATTCTTCTACCCTCGATCATTATCGTGGGCATTTTATGTCTCGACATTCAATGTCTCCACATTGTACTACTGTTGGATCCAAATTTGTAATGTTGACCATGTCCAAGGCATAAGGTGTGACACCAAGGGAGAGGAGAGAGAGATAGAGATAGAGAGAGAGAGGGAGAGGGAGTGATACAGTGATTGCCCCCAGCGGGGTATAGTTGGGGTGTTTCCCGAGCTCTTGGATACATTTTATATATTGAATGACGTTACAAAAGAAGGGGAAAGTGATGCCTAAATGACTTCCTCCCCTATTACATGAAAAAGATTCTGCTATTTATAGATCATAGAAATTTAAATGCAGGAGTTTAGGGAGTCTCGCCAAAGTGAGGGTAGGAGTCCCTCGTCGTGTAGTCGATGAAGCTCTCCTAGCTCTCCTTCTAAGAGGAAATGATGCCTCTCCAAAGTAGAGTTGAAGCTCTCCTCACTCCAAAGAGAGAGGTGATCTCTTTTGCTCTAAAGGCTTCAAGGAATGAGATGGATGCTAGAATTCATCACTCAAACTTGTTTTCTATGACTTAAGAAAGAGAAGAAGTCTCTCAAGAAAGAAGATGGAGAAGAGGTGTAAGATAGGAATCGAGAAATAAATCTCTCATTTTCTTCACTTTAGTATCCAAAGAAAGTTCTCAGTTTTCACTTCAAGAAGTTCTCTCTTTTCACCAAGCTCTCTGGAGCCTCTGCTCGAATGTCTTAGCATCTCCTCTATCAAGTCTTTGGGATCCCTTGCTTAATGCATGATATGTAAAGGAAATGGGAGTGAAATTTCACTCTCATGCATAAAAATATAATAAAATTTACACGTGTCACTCCCTCATTGCTTTCCGGATGAGTTGGCACATTATTCGATGTGCATTGAACCTCCCAAATCCAAAATGACCAATGGTAAGTGGACCTGATCATGTTAGTCAACCCAACACAACCGGAGGCCCCATTGTGAGCAATCCGCGAATTGCGTCGTCCAAGAGGACCTTGGTAGCCCTAAGGCCAAGTGAAGGAAACTCTAAATCCTATGATTCTATGTATGTAGGAATAGTTGAGGTGAGACTTATGCCTACCGAAATAACGAGGAAGTCACTGGAGTGAAAAAAGAAAGAGAGGTTTAGCTACAAAGCCAAGACATTCTCACAAAGGACTTGCTCCACGTATGTGTCGGGGAAACCTCTAATACCCTAAGCATGCTAGACATCCACCTAAGAATAAAACTTATGCTTGGTCAGTTGTATTGAAGAACCACAGAAACTTTTCCTCGAGACATGTAATATGATGTAGTTATCCACACAAGCCCTAGGCGTGGAGGCCCTATTAGTATGAGTTGGGACAGAGTCATGCCATGCAACTCATTTAAAATCCATCCTTCCCGTCAAGTTGATGCAAATTGTGACCTTGCTGGGTTTAGGCAGGTTGATGAAATTGTCCAGCTACTAACTTGTATTGACTTACGATCTCTTAAAATATGCTTAGAGCATTCGTCACATGTCTAAGATCCTCTTTCTCTTTTTGTTGATCCGTAAAAATTTATTGATACACTAAATGAAAATCCCTCCAACATAAAATAACAAATAACTCAATTTCTTGCAACTTGGCAGCTAAATTCTTAGAATAATACAAGGCCACNATTTCTTTAACTAATTTAATATTTTTAAAAAATGATCAGCAAATGATTAATTTAGTCACAATTGTTCTTAATCACATCCTTTATGAAAGAGAATTATGATTTAATAAAGTTTTATTAGCGAAGGATCATAAATGTTTTGTTTCTAAGGTGGGTTACGAAATAAGTTTAAGATAACTAAGATTTACGGCCCGTTTGGGACAGCTTATAAGAGTGGGCGACGTTTTCAAAACGCCGTTGTAATGTTCGGTTCGCACGTTTCGTCAGTTTATCGGAAGCTGCGTTTGAGTTTTTACATTAAACATAGGCCGCGGGGCGAACCCTGTGGCCCGCCTTCGGGCCGCGTTTCAGGATAAATGTCTTATCCTAAAACGCACAAACTGCCACAAACGCACACTAATCCAAATTTTTGAAAAGGGCTCAAAAAATATTTTTAAATTAAATTAGCTATCGCCCACTCATAATATAATTTCAAATATTTATAAAAATAAAAAATAAGACACAAAACTCTATTTCACATTACACCCAAAAATTGAACAGTGAAACGGCCAAAAAATATCGAAATCTCATTTTTTTTGCGGAAAATTTACATATAGACCACTCAATTCCTATGCAATTACACAACAATACACCTTTGCATGCATAAGTGGGTTGTATGTTAAAATTGAAATTAATTTATGTAAATAGATAGGAATTGAGTGGCATGTATGTAAATCTTCCTTTTTTTTTTCAGAAAAGAATCCTTGTGGAGTAAGGCATTCGTAGAAATGAATCAGTCAAAATACGCCGCCGGCCACCGCCGCCGCCGCTTTCTCGGCGG
>JXCR01145748.1:36794-48189 GCA_002079205.1 Phalaenopsis hybrid cultivar
ACCCAATATTGCTTTTTTTTATCATAATTATTTATATGTTTTAAACTCAAATAACATCATTTCTTCCATGGTTTAGTAAAACGGACCGGACCGGTCGGTTCGATCGTGAACCAGCCATAGGTCCTGTTCCAGTTTGTATAAAAAAACCCCTCCCATATAGAACCGCCCAGAACCCGGGGTTCAACCCATGAACCGGCTCCGATCCTAAGCAACCGTTCGGTTCACAGGCATTTACATACATATCATCTAATTTTATGTATTTTACGTATCTAATACCTATACTATTTTTTGCATTTATACCGCCTAAACCACTTATATCACATTAAAAAAATCATTATTACAAAGAAATTCAATTTACATATCAATTGTAATTATTTACATATCAAACTACCTAAACTCTTTTTATTCTAAATTTATACCACCAAAATTATCTATATCACATAAAACATTTTACTATTTTAATTTCTAAAAAAGTGAAACACATGTTTCATGCACAGATAAAATGTCATATGTTAAAATTGAAAATTTTTAAGTGTCAATTATTTAAACATATGTGAATTGAATGAAATGTAACTCTTATGTATTTTCATATTAAAATACATTTATGATTTACTAGATCATCGATCGAACCTCCAGTTCAGCTCCTGTTTAACCTTTGAACATTGAACCTCTTCTTCTACTAGTTCAAGTCCGATCCGATTTTCACAACCTTACTTTCTTCTGGTTTATAATAGGAATGCTTTAAGCAAATCTACTTTGAAAACAAAAAGAAGATAAGAAACTCTTAATATAAAAATAGAAAAGATAAATATTTAAAATTATATATATATATATATATATATATATATATATATATATATATATATATATATATATATATNCCTTAAATTTCTTTAAATTAATTTTTTTTTTTTTTGCGGCATTTACGTTCATACCACCTAATTCCTATTTATTTACATGTCTAACCCGGAAATTTTATTTTTACATTTATAACACCTAAATTTGTCATATGATATCAATGGTATCACTATTTTAACTTTCAAAAAGTGACATACACTTTTTCATGTATGGTTAAGATAATATATGTGTAAAAAAAAGAAATTTAAATGTTAGATATGTAAATACACAAGGATTGAGTGGTATGTATGTAAATATATATATTTTTTTCTAATGAGGTAATGTTCAGAACTCAGAAGCAAGACTGGCCAACTCAGAAGTAAGATTCTGACCTGAGAAAATTTTGCGTACGTAAGACGTACGCAACGCTGCGTACATAATGAATGTTATATTCAAGTTATATCCGTGTTATATCGTATGTAACCTCCATTGAACCTTCATATAACCTACATGTAACCTACCTGAACTTACAAATAAGTTCCGCGCTTCTGTTTTCACATATATGTAGGTTAAATAAAAGTTACATAGATGTTACAGAGGATATAACGCGAATATAACCTTCATTATGTATGCAGCGCTGTGTAGCAAATTTTTCCCCTGACCTGTGCATCCATCCCAATTAATGTATTTAAATGTCTAACACTTAAAAATTTATATTTACATGGATACCGCTTAAATCATTCATATCACGTTAAAAATATATCATTTAAAAAATGAAATACATCATTTCAAGCATAGACAAAATGATATCTAAGCAAAAATTAAAGTTTAGGGGTTCGATTTATAAATACGTAGGAATTAAGTGATCTGCATGTAAATCTTCCATTATTTATTTGAATATGTATACAGATAAATGCTGGCATCGTGCTGTTTAACTCTTACCAATGCATAAAACTCCAAATGCGTCGCTACAAAATTTTCGATCAAAACTAATTTGGCAAAGATATAATACAAAAATAATTGTCAGGGAACTATAAAGCGTCAATTCAATTTCATCAATAGGTTGTACAGAGGATATGACGTTCTTCTTAATTAAGGTACAGCCAAACTTTATATCTAATTAATTATCTTGCTACCTGGAAATGGACCATATAGCCTATCTAAGACTTTAGAAATCCAACCGAATGTTTGTATGTTTGTATGTATGTGATGTATATTGTCCATAAGAAATATGTCAGAACCAATCTTAAAGAATTCCAATAGCCGCAAGGATGTGATAGGAGAGGGCCTACCAATGGGAAATGAAGGGTTTGCCTTTGACCACCTGGCTCTTGCTGGCCGGGTGACTGCTAATCTCTACATCGGGCGACCCCTTAAAAGGGTATTCCAGCCGAATTTTTGCGCGACTGGTTCAACGAGATTCATCAGATAGACGAAACGAACAATATCAACCGCCCAAACATTTTAAAGATGACCCGCATTACGGTCGCCAGGATTATACACCTGAGTGGATGCCTTTTTTAGGCTCTGGTCTTATTAATGCCCATTTCCTAAAAATACGCTTTAATATCCCTATTTAACTAGGGTTACACAATTTTAATGTTCATTCATGTGCTCTCTTTCTCTTCTTCACTTCTCTATTATGCTCTATCTCTTGGGCATGATCAAATAAATCTGGATTCATCATATATCATATATGTATGTATGTATATAAATTAAATGATTATATGTATGTGTGTGTGTGTGTGTGTATATATATATATATATATATATATATATATATATAAAGAGANTGTTTGGCTCGCTAAGCAAACGAGCTGAACACGAACACACTTTTTGAGCTCGAAATATAAATGAGCCGAACACGAGATGAGCATGGCTTGCTTGTGTTCGGCTCGTTTACACCCCTAGTTAATTGCTCATAAAATTTTTGTGGTCTTAGAAGGTATGCATGAATATTTTGGATGGGGGTTTAAGTTATTTATGGGCAATGTCTTTTAACTAGCATGATTGTTTTCTTTATACATATGATGAAAGATTCTATAGAAATTATAGAAGGTTTTATTTGAGCAATATCCTTAATATTGTGTTAATCCTTCTCTATAATTGTTATTCATTCATAGTTGTTTCTTTTTGTTAAAATTGAAAGGAAGATTTGCATGCATACCATCCAACTCCTATGCATTTTTATGTGTTTTTCTAATATTTGTAGCATTGTTTTTTGAAAACACCTTTAAATAAGTGCCCCAAAAATTCATCTTTTTAGTAGTATCACGATATCAACCCAAATGATAGGGAATTTACAGTAGCCTTTTGCCCCTACTGAAATTTTATTTTGTCCTTCTTTACCATAGCATCTGTCACGTTGGGTCTAAGAGGATGCTATAGCCCCAACACCCCCCCCCCCCCCCCCNAACATGTGAAATTTTTTAAGTGTCATTTATTTAAATATATATGAATTGAACGTGATGTAACTCTTATGTATTTTCATATTAAAATACATTTATGACTTACTAGATCATCGATCGAACCTCCAGGTCAACTCCTGTTTAACCTTTGAACATTGAACCTCCTCTTCTACTAGTTCAAGTCTGATCTGATTTCCACAACCTTACTTTCTTCTGGTTCATAATAGGAATGCTTTATGCAAATCTACTTTGAAAACAAAAAGAAGATAAGAAACTCTTAATATAAAAATAGAAAAGAAAAATATTTAAAATTGTATATATATATATATATATAACAAAATGGTTTTATACTAACAAGAAGATGGTCAATTTTATTTAAAATAAAANTTCAACTCCTGTTTAACCTTTGAACATTGAACCTCCTCTTCTACTAGTTCAAGTCCGATCCGATTTTCACAACCTTTCTTTCTTCTCGTTTATAATAGGAATGCTTTATGCAGATAAATATATATATATATATATATATATATATAACAAAATGGTTTTATACTAACAAGAAGATGGTCAATTTTATTTAAAATAAAAGGATTCTTTAGTTTTATGTTATATAAACACTTCTCTTTTAGGCTTTTAAATATTATCTTATAATAATATAAGGAAAAATTATCTTATACTTTTATATGAATATCATACTTTCTACATAAAAATTAAAAGGGCTTCTTGTTAACGCTTTATGTGGAGCTCCCCAACCTTTTTAATGAAATGTTGAAAGGATTTCATGTTTTATTATTATTATTTTCCTTAAATTTCTTTAAATTAGATTTTATTTTATTTTTTTTGCGGCATTTACGTACATACCACCTAATTCCTATTTATTTACATGTCTAACCCCAACATTTTATTTTTTACATTTATAACACCTAAATTTGTCATATGATATCAATAGTTTCACTATTTTAACTTTCAAAAAGTGACATACACTTTTTCATGTATGGTTAAGATAATATATGTGTAAAAAAAAGAAATTTAAATGTTAGATATGTAAATACACAAGGATTGAGTGGTATGTATGTAAATATATATATTTTTTTCCTTTGAGATAATGAGGTAATGTTCAGAACTCAGAAGCAAGACTGGCCAACTCAGAAGTAAGACTCTGACCTGAGAAAATTTTGCGTACGTAAGACGTACGCAACGCTGCGTACATAATGAATGTTATATTCAAGTTATATCCGTGTTATATCGTATGTAACCTCCATTGAACCTTCATATAACCTACATGTAACCTACCTGAACTTACAAATAAGTTCCGCACTTCTGTTTTCACATATATGTAGGTTAAATAAAAGTTACATAGATGTTACAGGGGATATAACGCGAATATAACCTTCATTATGTACGCAGCGCTGTGTAGCAAATTTTACCCCTGACCTGTGCGTCCATCCCAATTACTGCATTTACAAATCTACCACTTAAAAATTTATATTTACATGTATATCACTTAAATCATTCATATAACGTTAAAATTATATCCTTTAAAAAATGAAATACATCATTTCATGCATAGATAAAATGATATCCATGCAAAAATTAAAGTTTAGCGGTTCGATTTGTAAATACGTAGGAATTAAGTGATCTGCATGTAAATCTTCCATTACTTAATTGAATATGTATATAGATAAATGCTGGCATCGTGCTGTTTAACTTTTACCAATGCATAAAACTCCAAATGCGTCGCTACAAAATTTTCGATCAAAATTAATTTGGCAATGATATAATACAAAGATAATTGTCAGGGGACTATAAAGCGTCAATTCAATTTCATCAATAGGTTGTACAGAGGATATGACATTCTTCTTAATTAAGGTACAGCCAAATTTATATCTAATTAATTATCTTGCTACCTGGAAATGGACCATATAGCCTATCTATGGCTTTAGAAATCCAACTGAATGTTTGTATGTTTGTATGTATGTGATGTATATTGTACATAAGAAAATATGTCAAAACGGCTAGGCTGAGTCAATGCAGCCAGTCCAATGGACGATTAGCTTCGGGTCGACTGGGCTAACTTGATCGACTAGGCTTTATTGATCGGTTAGTCCAAGTTCGCTTTCTACCTTCGATTCCTGGCTATCGAGCAAAATGAGACTGGAGTATCTAGCAAAGGGAGAATAGTAGTAACTCGATAGATATTTTATTTCCTGACAAGAAGTCATTCGGGATGATTGCGAGGTTTTATTGTATTGTCAATTCTTGGTCCTTGATAAGAAACCTCGAAGGCTTCCATGGGACGGCTAGTGCTGTCAAGGAACTAGATCTTTTTTTTGTTTTGTTGAATCTACCATGAGGTAGGTCGATGCCTTCACCAAGCTTTCTGGTTCTGGATAGCGCGGGTGCTTATCTGTCTTTCCCAAGTTTGATTGGTTTGGGTGTGAATCATTCTTCTCATTCTTCTTCTGACTCTGTTAACCTTCATCCTTGGCTCAGATGGCTGCATCCACTTGGATAAGTGAGCCTTTTGCTTTCATGTCCATGGGCTCTTATCTGTTGTACTTCCTTTTGGATAATTGGATCTTCTTGGGATTCGCGCTAGCGCATTCATGATGTACACATATCATCTCACATAACTTTTAACTCTTCTTTGTTTGCTCCTTCAGGCCATTGTGCAAAATAATATTATAAGTAATTTAACGAACTTAGAAGTAATTAAAACCATCATCGAAAAATAAAGATTTTATGTGGATTAGAAATCCACACTTCTAAATCTATGATCAAAATTTTTTTAGTATAATGTTAAGATTATAATTATAGGATATATTATGCCATATATTCATATTAGATTGAATCGCATGAGTTTACTCAAATGGGTCTACCAAAGCCTTTGCCCGTTTTGGCCTCTTCGTCGAAGTTTACTTCTCACCAGGACTATCAAAATAAAAGAATACAAGGGAACATTTAAATTTTGATCCAAAAAAACAGCTGAAACAAATAAGTAAATTTGAATCAAGCTGAATAAGAACATGTTATTCACGAATCATTTCAAATAAAAGAATTCCAAATGCGTCAAATCAGCCTCAACTTGCATGCACCCCTATTCCTCACCTTCTTTGAACCACTATGTTAATTAGTTTTCGAATATGGCAAATTTTATGTATACAAACATAAAAAAGAAAAATAGCTACAAAATTCAAATGGCAATGAAGTCTTAAAAATCATAGTCTCACCCTGAGATGCAAATCAAATTTTGATGAAGATCCAAGCTTCCATTATAATGACATTTATAAGAGAAGAAAATCTAGATATATAATGGCATATGGTATCACAATCACCAAAAAAGGGAATAAAAAGAGCAAAATTAGTTCCAACTAAAAGGGTAAGAGTAAAGCAACAGACTCCTTCAAGCCCCATGTTTTTGTTCAGATGGATGCTTCAGATCTTCAACCACCGCTGCAATTTATGTGTGTGTGTGTTTCAGCNATATCCATATTGTTGAATCCTATTTGGAGAATCACGAGTTAGAGTGTAAGAAATGAGAGAAAGATAGAGAGAGGGGAGTGAATAGTAAAACATATTATCTATTAGTATCTTCTCATAAAATGACCTCTCTATTTATAGGAAAGATGATATAATATATGATATTATATTTTTGTCTCTGCTTTAATGAGAATTATATGGGCTATTCGATATATATTTCATGTATGAGCCTACTGTTAGGCTCCTCTTTGACTCAGTCTGCTGGGCCAGCATGAATTTGGTTCTATAAGGTTGGTTCAGTCGGCTAGGCTAAGTCAATGCAGCCAGTCCAATGGACTATTAGCTTCGGGTCGACTGGGCTAACTTGATCGACTAGGCTTTATTGATCGGTTAGTCCAAGTTCGCTTTCTACCTTCGATTCCTGGCTATCGAGCAAAATGAGAGTGGAGTATCTAGCAAAGTGAGAATAGTAGTAACCCGATAGATATTTTATTTCCTGACAAGAAGTCATTCGGGATGATTGTGAGGTTTTATTGTATTGTCAATTCTTGTTCCTTGATAAGAAACCTCGAAGGCTTCCATGGGACGGCTAGTGATGTCAAGGAACTAGATTTTTTTTTGTTTTGTCGAATCTACCACGAGGTAGGTCAATGCCTTCACCAATTTTTCTGGTGCTGGATAGCTCGGGTGCTTATCTGTCTTTCCCAAGTTTGATTGGTTTGGGTGTGGATCATTCTTCTCATTCTTCTTCTGACTCTGTTAGCCTGCATCCTTGGCTCATATGGCTGCATCCACTTGGATAAGTGAGTCTTTTGCTTTCTTGTCTGTGGGCCCTTATCTGTTGTACTTCCTTTTGGATAGTTGGATCTCCTTGGGATTCACGCTAGTGCATTCATAATGTACACATATTATCTCACATAACTTTTAACTCTTCTTTGTTTGCTCCTTCAGGCCATTGTGCAAAATAATATTATAAGTGATTTAATGAAATTAGAAGTAATTAAAACCATCATTGAAAAATAAAGAATTTATGTGGATTAGAAATCCACACTTCTAAATCTATGATCAAAATTTTTTTAGTATAATGTTAAGATTATATTATAGGATATATTATGCCATATATTCATATTAGATTGAATCGCATGAGTTTACTCAAATAGGTATACCAAAGCCTTTGCCCGTTTTGGCCTCTTCGTCGAAGTTTACTTCTCACCAGGACTATCAAAATAAAAGAATACAAGGGAACATTTAAATTTTGATCCAAAAAAACAGCTGAAACAAATAAGTAAATTTGAATCAAGCTGAATAACAACATGTTATTCACGAATCATTTCAAATAAAAGAATTCCAAATGCGTCAAATAAGAACAAGCTTTGAACTCACTCAGCCTCAACTCGCATGCACCCCTATTCCTCACCTTCTTTAAACCCCTATGTTAATTAGTTTTCGAATATGGCAAATTTTATGCATACAAACATAAAAAAGAAAAATAGCTACAAAATTCAAATGGCAATGAAGTCTTAAAAATCATAGTCTCACCCTGAGATGCAAATCAAATTTTGATGAAGATCCAAGCTTCCATTATAATGACATTTATAAGAGAAGAAAATCTAGATATATAATGGCATATGGTATCACCATCACCAAAAAAGGGAATAAAAAGAGCAAAATTAGTTCCAACTAAAAGGGCAAGAGTAAAGCAACAGACTCCTTCAAGCGCCATGTTTTTGTTCAGATGGATGCTTCAGATCTTCAACCACCGCTGCAATTTATGTGTGTGTGTGTGTGTGTGTGTTTCAGCTGAGTTATAATTTAGACAGAATATTAGAAAGTAAATCACAAGGGATCAAATGCAGGTAAAATGCACCAATGATTAAGTTCATATTCAAGACAATAGTGCCTTTTGCTGCCCCCAAGCGATTCTCCAACTTGGACTCTCAAGTTTCAACAACTCTAGATCACCAAAGATATATATGAAACTTTGGCATGAAGGAACTTTAAATGAGGAGTTTTCAAAATGGCCCTTATAAATAGCACTAATTGTATCTTGCAAAGTTTCATCACAGTTTTAAAGAGCTACTAAGAGAGTCACCAAGAGAGGTCTTCAACTTACATAAACGTAAAATATGGTGAGAACTTCTAATTTGGTAAAATATAAGGGATTTATTAGTAAGAAACCAAAGAAAATCATATAGATAAACACATTAGTTTTCTTGTATTCATGTTCTCATGCATTTCATTTGATCTTTGCAATTAAGAGAAAANCTGCAAATTTTCATCACAGTTCCAAAGAGCTCCTAAGAGAGTCACCAAGAGAGGTCTTCAACTTACATAAACGTAAAATATGGTAAACTTCTAATTTGGTAAAATATAAGGGATTTATTAGTAAGAAACCAAGGAAAATCATAATAACATCACATCAAGATGTAGACAACATATGAGTAGATAAACACATTAGTTTTCTTGTATTCATGTTCTCATGCATTTCATTTGATCTTTGCAATTAAGAGAAAATAATGCCTTCTAAATTCGAGAAAGTTATGGTAGATATAGTAAAAATAAACAATATATATTATGTTTATCTTTAGATGCAGTGCAGGGGCGGAAGCTCCATTATTTTTTTGGGCAGGCAAAATCACAAAATGTCTACTCCTTTTTATGTGTTGGGCATGAAAATATGTTGACAAGGGTTAAAATTACTAATTAAAGTACCTAAACTTTATAAAAAAATATTAAATTTTATTATTTATGCAAAGAAATTACAAATTTCATGGGAGCAGTTTGTCACGCCCCGCCAATATTACGACACGATGGAGTATTCTAGAAGATGGAGGCCTAATGAACAACCTAGAAGAATCTAGAGTATGGATGTACATAAGAATAGTGTAGAACTATCTAGAAGCTAGAATATTATATTGTAAAGCTCTCCTTGGAGAATAGTCCCACATTGGCAATATGTAAGGCCAAAGTCATGGAGGGAGCTATAAATAAGTGTCCCTTCCCTCATTCTAAAACATCCAAGGTTTCAAGCTTTCAAGCTTTCAAGCTTTGTAATCTCTCTTTATTAGTGAAGCTTTATCTTCTCTAACTCTTCTTCCTATTCTACTTTCAAGAGAGTGCTTTTGAGTTGTTAGTTGGGAAGGTTGGGCTGATTTAGAGCTAAGAAAGAGCGCTAAAGCCACATGGATAACTCGAGGAAAGTTAGTCCGTGACAAGTTGCTCACCTTAGACATAGTCTAGTTTTGCGCATGCTCACATACATATACTACTATAAAAAAATCTGCATTTTTTTTAAAAAAAACGGCTGAAGGTTAAGATACGAGCACTCAGCCACCCTCATGTGTCTAACCATTTGATCTTATACTACAAGACAGATGCAATCAGGCGAGATTGAACCCATGACCCCAGGAGATTTACGCTTGGCCGCACTACCAAAGAGTCACGGCGAGCTACACGACTAAATCTACATATATAAGTGTTCGAATGTGCAGCATATTAAATAGAAATAAAATGAAGAATCTAAAAGTACTGGTTTCAAGCACCCACTCACCCCCAAAAAAATCCCCATATATAAGTTCTTCAACAATATATTTTATTCAATTTCCAGAAACATAGGTGGAACAACTGGCAATTGAACCACACAACAGCTAAAATATTGTTTTTATGTAAACTAGAAATCATCATATGTTGGTATGTCATACACGCAAACATGTTGGCCCATTTACAGTTCTCTAATAATGCTGCAAACATTTTTTTATTATATGGCTACGATTTAGATTGATGATATATNCATATGTATGTATGTATGTATATATATGATACATATGTATGTATGTATGTATGTATATACATAGATACATATATATGTATGTATATACATATCTATACATATATATGTATGTATATATGTATCTATACATCTATATGTATGTATATATGTATCTATACATCTATATGTATGTTTATATGTATCTATACATATATATGTATGTCTATATGTATCTATACATCTATATGTATGTATATATTTATCTATACATGTATACGTATCTATATATCTATCTATACATGTATCTGTATCTATACATGTATCTGTATCTATACATCTATATGTATCTATACATGTATATGTATGNCATATAGATATACATACATATATATACATACATACATATATAGATACATACATATATATAGATATACATACATATATAGATATACATACATATTTATAGATATACATACATATATAGATATATATTATACATGTATCTGTATCTATACATGTATCTGTATCTATACATCTATATGTATCTATACATGTATATGTATGTATACATGTATCTATACATGTATTTGTATGTATACATGTATCTATACATATATATCTAGATACATATATATGTATCTATACATACATATATATATAGATAGATATATCTATATATATACATACATATATAGATATACATATACATATATATACATACATATACATATATAGACATACATATATATACATACATATACATATATAGAAATACATATATATACATACATATACATATATAGAAATACATATATAGATATACATACATATATAGATATACATACATATATATAGATATACATACATATATAGATATACATACATACATATATATATATATATA
>JXCR01145748.1:49341-64023 GCA_002079205.1 Phalaenopsis hybrid cultivar
TGATGGAAGAGGCGGGTTTTGGCACGATGCGGCGGCGGCGGTGTTTCCGACGGAAACCGGTGAGTGTGATCTCTTTGCAGGGAAATGGGTGTTTGATAACACGACTGGTCCTTTGTATTCGGAGAGGTGTAAGTTCATGTCTGATCAGTCTGCGTGTGAGAAGTTTGGGAGGCAGAATCTTAGGTATCAGAACTGGAGATGGAAGCCACATGGCTGTGACATTCCAAGGTATGTTATCTTCCCTGTTTCTTTTCTTTGTTGTTTTGTGCACTTAGTTCTTGCTTTGTAGTTGCCTTGGAAGGTTTCATTAAATTGCTCTTGGTAGAAATTTTGGGGTTTAAGAAATCATTATTTTATTGTTAGACAAGAAGACATGATACTTCATTTCTTCATTGACACGGATCAAATTTTCTTTTTTTGTCGGAGTAATAACTATTTGATGAAGATCTTCTTGAGTGTCTAATAGAGCAAAGTGTTTGTCTGCCATTTTAGATGGGATTGTTGTCTCCAAGTTTATAAAATTATCAAAATAGTCGATAGGTTCTTTAAATTTGGCTGGGATAGTCTCTGTGAAAGACTATTAGAGTCAGTTTTAAAATAATGAGGCATTATATTGGGACTTCTATAAACACTACAATTACTGATCTGTTTGGGGCAGCTGTAGCTGTGAAACTGCTAAATATTAATCTGATGTTCAAAAAATTGTGATGACTATTATAAAATTATTATTTTTTTAAAGTCGGACTGCCATTAGTCAGAAGTGGTGGAAAAATACAGATTTCAGCGGCAGCTTTCTGAAAAAGATGTCTGAAATGCAGTTCACTCAAACAGACAAAATTATGATGTGGTGCTGCACTGCCACAACACCATCGCCCCCAAACGAACCCTGAAACATCCATATGTGAGTCGGGGACTATTTTAGCACCTTATCCTACCTAATATTTGGGAGAAAATTTTCCTTGATTGGTAGCCTACTGAGGAAATATAAATATAAAAATAAATATTAGCAAATACCTAAATAATAGTGGTTTACAATTATGTTGTACATCATGTGAAGCAACATGGCATGACTCACCAAAACTCATATAAAAATTGGTACGAGTCAGATGACAACCTTGCAGTGCTGGTGGCTGCGAGATGGAGGAAAAATTCATCAAAAAAATAAATGAGTTGTTTTTTTTAAAATAAAATGATTAGACGGACTATTAATTAATTAATAGTTTAATTAAAAAAAAGTTTTTATTTTTTAAATATTTAGTATTTATTCAATGCATTTTTTTTTGGGAAAATAATATACATAGCACCTAATTCTTACGGATTTACATATCTCACACCTAAATTTTCATTTTTACACACATACCACTTCTTAGATTTGACTATTAAAATATGATAATGAATGCTAATTTTTAAATTATATTTATAATTTTGAAAATTAGGTGTGAAATGGATACATATGAAAGTTTTCATTTGTTTTAAATATTATGCTATTGATGTGAAATGCTGCGACAATTTCGCCATTAATTATTGCTTTTAAGACAAATTTGTCCTGCAAGTCAATAATTGTGCGTGATTGTGAAGTGGTATAAATATAATTACAATTTATTAAATTGCGGGGTTGACAAATTTCACTACAAAACCTTAAATTACACTGCAAATTAGGGGAAAATATTGCATCAGGACTCTAACGTAGAGTTATGTTTGGAGTTCAATGATATGCGGACACGTGGCTTCAAGAAAATGCGCGCGCTTTCCTGTAATCCGGCCTGATAATTTAGAAGAATATTTCTTCTGTGTTATTTAATGTTATTTAGGTGTTATTGTGATGATATTGATGTGTTATTGAGTTATTATAACATCGGGAATATTCTCAGANTGAAATGCTGCGACAATTTCGCCATTAATTATTGCTTTTAAGACGAGTTTGTTCTGCAAGTCAATAATTGTGCGTGATTGTCAAGTGGTATAAATATAATTACAATTTATTAAATTGCGAAGTTTGACAAATTTTACTACAGAACCTTAAATAACACTGTAAATTAGGAGAAAATATTGCATCAGGACTTCTAACGTAGAGTTATGTTCGGAGTTCAATGATATGCGGACACGTGGCTTCAAGAAAATGCGCGCGCTTTCCTGTGATCCGGCCTGATAATTTAGAAGAATATTTCTTTTGTGTTATTTCATGTTATTTAGGTGTTATTGTGATGATATTGATGTGTTATTGAGTTATTATAACATCGGGAATATTCTCAGAACACAATAACACCTGAATAATGAGGAATAACAGGGAGGGAATATTCCCCTGGGCTAAAAACGATTTTTTTTTTATTTTTTCGTCACCTCCACGTGGCGTCATTTCATTGGACTCCGGACGTAGCTCTACATTAGGAGTCCTGATGTAATATTTTTCTGCAAAATAGTATGTGGTTCTGCATGATTGCAACATTGTAGATGCAAAAAAAAAAAAACATTAAAAAAAGTTACTTACAAATTAGATTTTCAGAATTAATTCTTTTCTCTAACTTAATTCACAATGGATTAAATGTTGTAAATAAATTGCAATTTTTGTTGGAAGATTTACTTACATACCACTCAATTCATATGTATTTACATTTAAATCCTAAAGCTCAATTACGCATTCAAGTTCCACAAGATGCAGAAGTTGAGAAAATTTGTCCTGATTGTGAAATTATTTTCTTATAGCNTCCCTGGACTAAAAATGATTTTTTTTTTATTTTTCTATCACATCCACGTGGCGTCATTTCATTGGACTCTGAACATAGCTATACGTTAGGAGTCCTGATGTAATATTTTTTTTTTCCTCAAATTAGTATGTGGTTCTGAATGATTGCAACATTGTAGATGCAAAAAAAAAAACATTAAAAAAAAGTTACTTACAAATTAGATTTTCAGAATTAAATTTTTCCTCCAACTTAATTCACAATCGATTAAATGTCGTAAATAAATTGCAATTTTTGTTGGAAAATTTACTTACATACCACTCAATTCATATGTATTTACATGTACATCCTAAAGCTCAATTACGGATTCAAGTTCCACAAGATGCAGAAGTAGAGAAAATTTGTCCTGATTGTGAAATTATTTTCTTATAGCCTAGTATTTGGTGAAGAGGATCTTATAGTATTTTGGGGCTGAAATTGGAAGTATTAGTGTATGGAATTTAAGAAAGGGATGATGGCTAGATTGTTGAAAGATAAGGGTCAGTTTAGGGCAGCTTATAAGTGTGGAAAACACCGTTGTACCGTTTGGTTCGCACGTTTCGCCAGCTTATCCGAAACTGCGTTTGAGTTTTTACACTAAACACAGGTCGCAGGTCGACCTCTACGGCCGGCCCGCGGGCTGCGTTTCAGGATAAACAGCTTATCTTGAAACGCACAAGCTGCCCCAAACGGACCATTAATGGAACTTAGGTGTAAGAAAGCTTTTGCTAGATGTGTTAAAAGGAAATGAGCAAATATGATCAAAAATATAAAAACAATAATAATACGAACACAAACTTTCTCATAATAAGAAAGTACTTGAGACTGCAACTTTGTTCAAAATTCGACAAATATATAAGTAATGTTATCATAGGAGATGCCATCAAGAAGGTTTTTCATTATGTCACGAGGGATTTCCTCCCCAAAGTATGAATTTTATTTCTTTTGATCATTGTTAAATTACATCTCTTGATATTTAGAATTATTATAATGGAGGAGAAGACAAAACAACACAACAAACTCAAAGGGTGGTTGGTCAACCACTTAATTGAACTTTTTGAAAATATCTTGAAGCTTCATTACACTTGGAAAACATAAAGGTTGTTAAACCAACTGATTATAGCTCTTACATGATCGAACATCAAACTAGAAGCATCATGACGGATTCTTTTAACTTGAAATTTAATGGAATGTTAAAGTGAGTTGACAAAGAGGTGTGACGGTGCTCAAATGCGTAGCACATTGTTGAAAATAAAAGTGAAAGGTTTCAGAGTGTCAGGTTCAAGCACTAAACGTGCCCACAAATTAATCATAATAATAATAATAATATAATAATAATAATAAAGAAGGCATGATATTTAAGGGAAGTGAGAATAACAACAGCAATATATGAACTTAGGAGATATACANTATCAAAAATATAAAAAAATAATAATAATATGAACACAAACTTTCTCATAATAAGAAAGTACTTGAGACTGCAACTTTGTTCAAAATTCAACAAATATATAAGTAATGTTATCATAGGAGATGCCATCAAGAAGGCTTTTCATTATGTCATGAGGGATTTCCTCCCCAAAGTATGAATTCTATTTCTTTTGATCATTGTTAAATTACATCTCTTGATATTTAGAATTATTATAATGGAGGAGAAGACAAAACAACACAACAAACTCAAAGGGTGGTTGGTCAACCACTTAATTGAACTTTTTTGAAAATATCTTGAAGCTTCATCACACTTGGAAAACATAAAGGTTGTTAAACCAATTGATTATAGCTCTTACATGATCGAACATCAAACTAGAAGCATCATGACGGATTCTTTTAACTTGAAATTTAATGGAATGTTAAAGTGAGTTGACAAAGAGGTGTGACGGTGCTCAAATGCGTAGCACATTGTTGAAAATAAAAGTGAAAGTTTTCAAAGTGTCAGGTTCAAGCACTAAACGTGCCCACAAAATAATCATAATCATAATAATAATAATAAAGAAGGCATGATATTCAAGGGAAGTGAGATAACAACAGCAATATATGAACTTAGGAGATGTAAAAGATTGTATATGTTAAGAAGAAATGATTAAGGATTCCAAAGATTGTTATTGTAGAGATGGCCTGGAAAAACAATTATTGCATGTGGAACATATTTTTCTCTAAGAGATTGAATATGTAATTATATTGCCTATTCATTATTTTATTCTCTTCTAGCCACAAAATGAGCATTTATACTAATTCTTAAGTAATCTTTCGACAATTATGTATAATTCACATATTATACGTCATGATGAAAAGGAATAAATTAAAATTTTTGGAAAGATATTTTGCAATGTTAATATTCAAGTACAAACTTTTTTGTCGACAATCTTCTAAATTTTGAAGTAATTTTGACGAATCATTTTCCTCTTGTCCNGAGATATACAAGATTGTATATGTTAAGAAGAAATGATTAAGGATTCCAAAGATTGTTATTGTAGAGATGGCCTGGAAAAACAATTATTGCATGTGGAACATATTTTTCTCTAAGAGATTGAATATGTAATTATATTGCCTATTCATTATTTTATTCTCTTCTAGCCACAAAATGAGCATTTATATTAATTCTTACGTAATCTTTCGACAATTATGTATAATTCACATATTATATGTCATGATGAAAAGGAATAAAATAAAATTTTTGGAAAGATATTTTGCAATGTTAATATACAAGTACAAACTTTTTTGTCGACAATCTTCTAAATTTTGAAGTAATTTTGACGAATCATTTTCCTCTTGTCCTTATTTAGTTCTAGTACCAAATGATGCAAGACATGTGGTGGATTTTGAAGTGGAGGGTAATGGGGGAGAGTTTATTTGGTTTGAGATGTAGAAGAACACAATGGATGTGATTTGAGCTTTGAAGGCATATGGAAGAGGGAGGCCAAAGATGGTTAAAACCTTCAAGTGCAAAATCGGATTTAGGATCTAAATGAAGGTTGATATTAAAAAAAATTATGAAATTAACCGATTTGTGTATAGCTTAAGATGTGAGGAAGAGGGCATAATATTTTGTGGTNACCAAAGATGGTTAAAACCTTCAAGTGCAATATCGGATTTAGGATCTAAATGAAGGTTGATATAAAAAAAAATTATGAAATTAACCGATTTGTGTATAGCTTAAGATGTGAGGAAGAGGGCATAATATTTTGTGGTTGAATTTAGAAGTAGTGCTATATGAAATTGAAATCTAGAAGTAGTATGGATGAATTGATGGCAAGCATGTAGAGTTTATTTAGTTATAAGAAAATTGTAGATAAAAGCCTGAGTAGTTAGAAATTTTAGATCACTATGAAGAGAATCTGCGAAATAAAGTGAACAAAAGAAAGAAGTTAAAAAAAAAAAAAAATTACAATCTCGTTGCTAATGGAGAGTTGATCGTTGTCTCCAAACCAAAGATCTAGCAGATGCATGCCACCAAATCTTCCCCTTGAAAGAGAGAAATTTTCTTGTGATTGTTTTTTTGTAAAATTACGATTTTCTTCAAATATTGCAAGAATATATATCTCTTTATATTTACAAGCATTAGAATTGAGAACAAGGCAAAAATAACACAAGAAACCCATGGGATAGCTGGTCCTTGACCTCCTTAGAACTTACCTAAGGCTTCATCACTTGGAAAGTCAAAGGTTTTTTGACCAACTGTTTGCAAATATTAGTGAATGGAACATCANTAGATGCATGCCACCAAATCTTCCCCTTGAAAGAGAGAAATTTTCTTGTGTTGTAAAATTACGATTTTCTTCAAATATTGCAAGAATATATATCTCTTTATATTTACAAGCATTAGAATTGAGAATAAGGCAAAAATAACACAAGAAACCCATGGGATAGCTGGTCCTTAACCTCCTTAGAGCTTACTTAAGGCTTCATCACTTGGAAAGTCAAAGGTTTTTTGACCAACTGTTTGCAAATATTAGTGAATGGAACATCATATTACATGCTTCATGAATGATTGATAAAGTATCATGATTTGACTTCAACATAAACTAAAAAATCAACTCACATATTACTTGGCAATTTTAACACTTTTATAGCACTACTATATCTCTATTCATACTCTTAAATGATAAAGAAAGCAATTACTTGTATAAATAACACCTAATTCCTATGTATTTAAATATCTAACACCTAAACTCTATTTTTTTACATTTATAGCACCCAAAGCTTTCATATCACGAAAAAGATATCATTATTTTAACTTTTAAAAAGTGAAATACACCTTATCAGGCATGAGTAAGATCTCATGTACGTAAAAATTGAACTTTAAATGTAAATGCATATGAATTAAGCGAAATGTATGTAAATCTTCCTAAAGAAAAAGACAAGGGCAAACAATTTGCATTATGCAAAGAAGCAAAAGAAAAAAACACAAAAATATAGGGGCATTTACAAACAAACCCAATTCTTATATATTTACATATCTAACACCTAACATTTTATATTTATACCANGAATTAAAATTCTAACATTTGCTAATTTTTTCCCCATTGAGGTTATTAAGGGCTTGGTAGTGATCTAGGCTTGATATTTAAATTCATTTGATGGGATTTAGAAGGATAACATGANCCCCATTGAGATTATTAAGGGCTTGGTAGTGATCTAAGCTTGATATTTAAATTCATTTGATGGGATNTCCCCATTGAGATTATTAAGGGCTTGGTAGTGATCTAAGCTTGATATTTAAATTCATTTGATGGGATTTAGAAGGATAACATGATTGATGATAGACATTTCTAAGCACTGCGAGCCCAACTTTAGTGGTGGGTACAAAAAATTTTTAATGACCTAAACTTGCCTTAGGGGCATTCACTCACATAACTTTTAAGTGCAATATCAATTGATTAATTGAGCACTCTGTCTTCGGAATGATCAAAATGTCAGGGTTCACCAAGTAANTATAACTTTTAAGTGAAATATCAATTGATTAATTGAGCACTCTGTCTTCGGAATGATCAAAATGTCAGGGTTCACCAAGTAATGGCCTGATTTTTAATTTGACCTGGGATGATAAATAGATCAATACGATAATTTCAAAATAAACTCAAGTGTTTCAAGAGATCTTTAAAGCAGTTTAGAGTCATTCCCCAAACACTTTGAAATCTCTTGGATATATGAAGGACAACTTGAACATGTTATATTTTTTTCTAAAATTATCCACTAAGATCTTTCAGGACTCAATAAGTCATAGTTCAGGGTTTGTAAGATACACCTTCAACTATTCTTAATTTTCATAAAATTATNGCAATACGATAATTTCAAAATGAACTCAAGTGTTTCAAGAGATCTTTAAAGCAGTTTAGAGTCATTCCCCAAACACTTTAAAATCTCTTGGATATATGAAGGACAACTTGAACATGTTATATTTTGTTCTAAAATTATCCACTAAGATCTTCCAGGACTCAATAAGTCATAGTTCAGGGTTTGTAAGATACACCTTCAACTATTCTTAATTTTCATAAAATTATATATACACATGTTGTCAAAACTGACGTTTCAGTGGGAATGCCGAGAAGATAACATGTACGCTTCTACAGTGTTATTTAATTTCTGTCATTTTACTTTCTGTAATTTACTCTTGTAAAATATTATAATTGCTTGGGAGTGCACCTTACTTTTCTTGCAAAATCAAAAACCATTTTAAAAAATTAAGCAAAATTTTAAAAAATCTACAAATTGTTTCAAAGGTAACCATAAATCCTTTGAATATCATTAAACTTAAAACGTCCTTTTGAATTTACGGGAGTCCCTTGGAGGAGGTAACCCATGGTTGTTGATGAGATCTCCCTGGTTTAAATGGGTTTCACAACTCGTTTAAGCTAAGTAAATTCATATCGGAACGAGGGAACCGTGGGATCCTAACCGCTGTCGTTCTAATTAACCCCCCATAACTTTAAAACATCTGGTAAAACCTTTTGAACCTTAGACTTTAGGACTGCCACTTCACCGAGAACTTGGAGCTAACTTTGTAAGCAGCTTTCTACAAAAGCAATCTGCAACAACATGAGGACCTACAATAACATATCTTTTCTTAGAATTAAACAACAAGCCATAGGACTTTGAGGTTGTCTACCGAGTGCAACATAAATCCTCAACTTTTTCTTTAGGCCTTTGTATGGCTCTGATATACAATCTAAGCCCTAACCTATTTTAGGATTTTGAGGTTGTTGTTCGTCACGACCTAAATCCTCACATCTTCCTGGCTAATTTGTGCGACTCTCTCGCATAAATGCAAGCCCTAATTAATAAAATCTGCAGTATGAAACATTTTAATAATTTCTTTCTCGAAATTGAAGCCAAAATCATATGATAGCTTGTGAAGTAACCGAGGTTCTCCTCAGAATCCATGACATCCCCTAGTTCTTCTTCCTTTGGATTCCAAAATAAAATGTTCCAAATTTGACTCATTTCCTTTTCACACCTCTTTGTCTGATCTTTTGAGAAGTCCTGCTCATTTGAAATTCTTAAAAACAATATCCCCTGATTTTTATTGAGAGTTTTCTTAGGTGATGTCGGCGCTATTTTTGGGTTGTGGGGAGTTGCCCGTAAGAAGCTGTCGGTCACCGGAATCGAAATCTCGTCGCCCCTTCGGAAGAACATTAAAGTTTAGAAAAGTATGAATATCAAACTAACCTCATATTTTTCATAGTTTAAATGAAAGAGCTTTGAAACTCAAATCCTTTATCTATCCCAAAGGATAAACACAAGACTTGATGATGAAGCTCGATCAAATAAGCTAAGGAATAGATTACATTTGTTTGGTCTGCGAAACCTTTATATTTGCCCGNAGATAAACACAAGACTTGAGGATGAAGCTCGATCAAATAAGCTAAGGAATAGATTACATTTGTTTGGTCTGCGAAACCTTTATATTTGCCCGTCAAGTTTCCCTATTTAATATAAAGGATTAAATAGGGTTTATATTAAGCTGGGTTCGAACATGCTTTCTATAAGGGCAAGCCCCTATAGTTAATTACATCTTAAATGACCAAAGTCACCTAAGAAGACTCTTGATAAAAATCAGGAAATACTATCTTTAAGGAGTTTCAAAGGGTATGACTTTTCAATGAGATCAGACGTAGAGGTGTGAAAGTGGATTGGTTCAAATTTGGAACATTTTATTGTATAGTCCGAAGGAGGAGGAACTAGGGGATGTCATGGATCCAGAGGAGAACCTCAGTGACTTCCCAAACTATCATATTGTTTGGCTTAAATTTAGAGAAGAAAAATTTAAGTGTTTCATCCTTCCAATTTTATTAGTTAGGGTTTACATTCGTGTGAAACGATTACACAAATAGCCTGGAAGATGTGAGGATTTAGGTCGTGACAAACGACAACCTCGGAATCCTAAGACGAGTTAGGGCTTATATTGTATAGCAGGGCTATGCAAAGGCCTAAAGCTAAGGTGAGGATTTACATTTCATAAGCAAGCAACCTCGATGTCCTATGGCTTTGTTGTTTAAGTCTAAGAAAGAAAGATTGATTTAGTTGGGAAAGACAGGTTTTGCTGTTGAAGATGGCCGTCCTGCCCACCATGCTAGCTCCAAGCTCCATGCCGCTTAGTGTGTCAAGTTATGATGTCAAATCAGGTGGCTCTATGGTTGAGGTTCTTTAAATTTTATGAGGGCATATTAAAGTTGATTAGAGTGACACCGGTTAGGATCCTACGGTTCCCTCGNTAAACTTCAACTTTTAGACATTTAACATTTTATCCATGCATGAAAAAGTATAGTTCACTTTTTTAAAATTAAAATAACTGTATTTTTTATGTGATATGAAATATTTTTGCGATATAAATGCAAAAATGTACAGTTTAAGTGTTCTACGTGTAAATATGGCTTATTCGCTTTTGAAATATTAAGATGTGTTGAAGATTCATATCACACTTTAGTGTCCTAAACGATACAAAAATCTTTCAAAAGTATATATTCGCCAATTGATTATACTTCTCTAATAGTAGTATGTCAATATCAAGAAAGTGTATGTAATGCTCTTTCAAAAGTCCTAGATACTAATAAGTTCTAACATATCGAATTGATAATTTAAAACTAAATGAAGCATGCAAAGTTAACACATCAATAAATCAAATTTAAAATCAAATAGATTTTGAATAGGCAAAAATTATGACACAATCACTAGCCCAAAGGTGTTTGAAACTTAGTTTCACAACATGACTACATTCAACATTTGAAAAATAATCAGATCAAAACACGAAAATATAAAAACTGATAAAGAAAATATTCGATATAATATTTGCTTTAAAACTTCCCGATCCTTCACAAAATTCCTTTTAAATGCTCTATTATACATTCCTTGCTCACTTCCTTACACACTCAGATAAACTACATGCGCATGTTGTCGAAAGTTTTCCCAACCCATTATAGTACTTTTATAAAAAACATTTCACCCAAATTCACTTCCAAACTATCAGTACAAGAGAACAATCGTCTTATGTCAATTTGTGGCATTAAGGTGCTCCAACGTATACGGGGGAATTGTATTATTGGTGCCATGGTGTTGAGCTCTATAATTTATGAAAAAACCAGGATCAAATCATTAAACTATTATTAGAGGATTTCCAGAGGCATTTGAAAGGTCAAACGGATGTCGAATCTAGCGAGTTCATTGTCGAATCGAGCGTCTTGATAAGAAGAATCCAACGAGCCCAATATTAAGACACTCAAATGTCCATCAAACGTCATCTAATCAAAGGAAGCTCTTCGAACCGTCCGAACAAAATGGTTCATATTCCTGCATTAATTACACTTAAAACACTATAAATAGAGCCCACCCCTCACATGAAAGGGTGAAGGCTTAAGAGAGAACTTGAGGCTTTGAGAAGGTGCTCAAGTCCAAGATCATCCTCGCCATCGTCGATCGCCGTCAACCACCACTGACCGTCGACAACCACCGCTGACCTCCGTCGACCTCCGCCGACTGTCATCGATTGTCTTCAACTATCGTCGATTACCGCCGACCTCCATCAACCACCACTGACTAGACGTTGTCAGTCGACGTTGTAATTTGGAAAGCTAGTAACCCTTTTTCGCCTGTAGGATAAGGAACATTTGTAATCATCAACTTATAGTGGATTTTACAACTGGGTCAGGCCCCGTGGTTTTTCCCCTTTATGGGTTTTTCATGTAAAAACTTATGGTGTTATCACAACTTGATTCATTTCATCTGAGTGTGTGTTGAATCCTCATGCAAGCTAAGACGATAATCCATTACTCTACTGCCACGAATTTTCTAGCACGCATCAGTTTGGCGCCGTCTGTGGGAACGTTTCAATCCCACAAATAAAGTACTTACACATTCTACTTCATGGCCACCAGACACAATGTTCGTGACAATGGAGCATCCCGCTCCAACACTCATCGTTCTAGGGAGCAGTCACGAAGCTAAGGGCAGCATGCTTCTTCATCTTCCCTCCCTAGAAGACATTATCTCGCCAATGAAGGTGTTTCGGGTTCTTCAATAGAAGATCGAATGCGTAGAATGGAGGAGTCTCAACAAGAGATCCTACAGCTCCTACGCGGGGCTCAACAACCGCTCCCTACACCATTGGATGAAATTCATTTACCGTTAACTCCGCGACGTACGAGAAACATACCGCTCGGAGGAACTCATGTCGGCCCGCCTCCTCAAGAAGAAACACATCCCCTATCAGGTCGTGATGTTGAACTCCTAGATACAACAAGTTCCACTCATCCATCTCGTGCAGCTCACCCGACATCGCAACATCTTCCTGCCATTCCAGATAATGTCATTCGTAATGAACTACGACGCCTCGTCCGGGAAGATTTCCCCTTAGAGAAGAAGGATCGCTTCTACGCTCACCATAACATCTTTGAATCTTCTTCCTTAGCAGATGCGGTGCTCCAACACCCCAACCCAACAGACTTTAAGTTTCCGAGCATCGATACATATGAAGGGACAACTGACCCTTACGAGCATATTGATCATTATCGAACTATCATGCACATTCAATGTGCCTCTGATGCGCTCCTGTGTCAAGTGTTTCCAGCTACTCTTAAAGGACAAGCTCGAACTTGGTTTTACTCTCTGTCGGGGGGCATTACAAACACCTTTAACAAGCTTGCAAAACTGTTCGCGGAGCAGTTCATTGCAAATTGAAGGTTCATCAAGGATTCATCCCATCTCTCGAGAATTCGTCAAAGTGAAGGAGAGTCACTCGAAGACTACTTTCGTAGGTTTTCCACTGAAGCCCGACAGATCCCGGGAGCATATACAGAGTTATTAAGAGAAGTCTTCCTTGGGGGGCTCCGCCTAGGACCTTTCTACTCGTCGTTGATGCGAAAGACGGTTCATTCTTATGCTGACTTTGCTTACCGTGTTGAGGCACAAATCTCTGCAGATGAGGCCATCATTGCTCACAAGGAACAATTTGAGCAATTGGGGGACAAGCATAAGAATAACGCTGGGAATATCAATCAAATCTCACAACAAAAAAAGTTTAGGGCACAAGGGAATTATGAGCAACAATCAGAAAAAGAATACACACCACTCAACACGTCACGTGTTAACATCTTAATGACAATTAAGGATGAAGAGACTGTCAAGTGACCAAAGCTGTTAAGAAATCCAGATGGTGATGACCAGTCTCAATATTGTCATTTCCACCGTGCAAAAGGACATTCAACAAAAAGATGTTTTCAATTAAAGGAAGAAATTGAACATCTAATACGCCAATGTCACCTAGGTCGCTACTTACAAGAATAATGTGAGGGGAACCAAAAGAGAACTGTTGAAATTATCGAATGAGAAGTATAACTCCAACACATATTATCTGAGTAAAAGACTGGCTTATAGACTCTTAATTTTATTTTAGCAAAATTTTTATGTTGCTTTAAAATATCATTTCAATGAAATTTTCTTATTTTCTCACGAAAGATTTTTGTGTAGAAAGCTCCCTTGAGGATGAAAAGCTACCATACCCCTAAAAGTAGAGCCCAAGAGGCAAGACTCGACGGGAAGATATGGTACTCCTAAAAATCAAGCCCAAGAGGCAAGACTCAATGAGAAGCTATCATACCCCTGGAAAACGAACCCAAGATGCAAGTCTCGATGGGAAGCTAGTTGTAGACAGGGTCTTCACTAGAAAGACTCCATGAGAGCAAGTGATTGACAGGGTCTCCACTCAAAGACCTCAGAAGGCTACAAGCCTCAGAAGGCACAGGTACACTCAAAGACCTCAGAAGGCTATAAGCCTCAGAAGACACAGGTACATTCAAAGACCTCAGTAGACTACAAGCCTCAGAAGACATATGTACATCAAAGACCTCAGAAGGCTACAAGCCTCAGAGGACACAAGTGCATAAAAATTTCTCAGAATGCTACGAGCCTCAGAAGAACTTTGCACAATTAAAAAGCCACAACAACCGTGGAAGCAACAAAAAAAATATTGTTATCATCTACAATTGTCACATCAGATGATTAAAAATGCTACAAATATCAACATATACATGTACAAGTGCTACAACAAATCAGTTCATCTTCAATTAGAGTCGACATCGCATTCCTAAAATTCTAGTATTTCTGATGATCGTTAAAGGGTCTCCAGATATCGCCACCACATAGACATGAAAAGCCCCCCTCATGGCGAGGCGAGAAAGCTACATCATTTCTTCATCACATTTAGAAAGTGCACGAGCGATAAGGGAATCTCCTTCAAAATACGTGACGCTCCGCCACAAACTTTTCATTTGAAATTCCTTCAGCTTTTTTGTCTTTCAAATTTTGTTTTTATGACTGAAATTAATTAAAATAAATAATAATAATAATTAAATCAAAAAAAACTTTTTATTTCATATTTCTTCAATTTTTGGCCTTTCAAATTCTGTCTTTACGACTGAAACTAATTAAAATCGTTAATAATATATATATATATATATATATATATATATATATA